>JAVKPL010007031.1:0-280868 GCA_032173675.1 Gastrolobium villosum
AAAAAAATATTCATGTTAGCCTTTTTTAAGACTAACAAGTCAATTTTTTTCTTAAGAAATTAAAATAGATTTCGTATTTTTTTTTGTTGAGTATCAAAAGGGTATTTACACTATATTATATATATTATCTATCATTTTAATTATTTATTAATGGGAAAAGGGTGTATAATTTTAATGGATGTAAAGTTGTGTCATTTTAATAGAGAGAAAGAGATAGATAAAATATGAGAGAGAGTTGACAAAAAAAAGTAAAGGTGTGGGTCCCACCTCTTTGAGAGAGTGAAATGATATAAGTTGTGTCATTTAAAAGGATAAACATTTTTCCCTTTATTAATCAATAGTAATTTGCAGAGTAACTTTGCTCCGGTGGAAGAGATAGGGGAAGCCACGTTTATCACTCACATCCAAGGCGAAATACCTCAGCATTTTCCAGAGGGCGTCTTCATTAGAAATGGTGTATCCCGTGTGACCTTCTAACTTTGGATGTGCTTAACAAGATTATGGAAAGGGAAAGATGAAAATAAAATTAATTCTTTAAATCAGTGGATTCTTTCATTTGAAAAGTATAGATTTGATCATATGGTGATATGATCATCTTATGTGATCAGAACTACTCTTTTAAAGATTATATATTTTTATCTCTCTTATATCATCATCAATGAGTGGTAGTGATCAAATAACATAATGACATGAACACTTCTTCACATAATAGCATTCACTCCCATTCTTTTAAAAATTATATATTTTTCTCTCTCTTATCTCATCATCAATGAGTGGTAGTGATCAAATAACATAACGACATGAACATTTTTTCACATGAGAGCATTCACGCCCATTCTTTTGGGAGTGGATCCTCTCATATGAAAAAGTCGTCATGTCATGTTAGTTGATCACAACCACTCATTTAAAAATTATATACTTTTCTCTCTCTTATGTCATCATCAATGAGTAATTGTGATCAAATAACATGACATGATCATTTTTTCATATAAGAGGATCCACTCTCATTCTCATATAAAAAAGTGATCACGTGATTATGTTATTTGTTCACAACCACTCATTTAGAATCATACATTTTTCTTTCTCTTATCTCATTATCAATGAATGATTATGATCAAATAATATTACTACATGACCATTTTTTTACATGAATGGATCCACTACCATTCTATTATCTCTTATTTGATGACAACGACTCCCATTCTTTCACGCTTTTCTATATCACTTTTGTACATCGCTTTTCTTTTAATTTTGCTCAATCACTTTTTGCATCATTTTTCTTTTGATTCTGATCTTCTCGGAGTCAAAGTGCATAATTATTAATAAAAAAACTTACACATTGTTAATTCTCGCAAAATTTACTATTTATTTGCAGTTCATAAAAATTTTAATGGTTACATACAACAAGCTCTATTAGTGACAACAAAAGTAAGGCCTTTTTACTTTGAGTAGAATTTTCATTATACAATTACGCAGATGACTTCTGCAGTCTAGCTGTAGGAAACAAAGGTCAAAACAAAAGAGTATATTGTCATATATATTTATAATAAGGGAAATTGTTTTCTCCGGCGATTAGGAAATAATAATCTTATGTCATAATGATGTAGAAATATGTAATTGTATTTATTTTTTTTAGTTTGTGAGCTCCATATTTCTTGTTAATGCTGGAAAAAAATTACATGAGAAAGGTATTACCCTTATAATAAATGTTCTTGTATTTTTAGGTAAAAGTTATTTGTGGAAATAATTTGTGAGACATGTTATATTTATAATCTATTGTTCCTTACAACTATTTAATTATTATTAGATCAAAATCAGATTAATCGCTTTAGAATATGATATTTGGTTATTGTTAATTTAATGTTAGTCTAACGATAATAAAAATGATTATAAGAAATTATAAGGATAAAGAGATCATTCAAATGATGGAATTAAGGAGAATAGTTGCATGCAGAAGCCTGCTTGCCATGTGTTTGAAGTTTGAACAAATAAATGTTGCTAATTTATTCATACTTATCTCATGTATTGCCATACGATAGGACCAAACCCACTATTCGGAGGACTCAAATGAACCAATTCTATTTTGGGGAGGACAAATAACGCTTGGGTGGAAGGAGAAGGAATGCTTCATGCTTTGTATTTCAAAAAACAAAATGACGGGAGCTGCATCGTCGTCTACAACAACCGATACGTTGAAACTGAAACATACAAGATTGAGAAACACAGTAACAAACCTTTGTTTCTCCCTTCAGTTACAGGAGATTCATTGGCCGTTTTGTCTTCGCTTCTGCTAAACTGGGTAAGCATTCTTTTAGCATATTTTGTTCCAACGACTAAGAAGCTCAAATTAGTCTCATTTAAGATTGGGTTTAAGGTTAGACACGTTATATATATTCGCTCTCTAAACGACATCTTTCTGGGTTGAAAAATTAAAAAATTATATTGAAAAAGACTATTATAATTCTGAAATAAATTATAATTACAAAAATACCTTAATTTCCGTATCAAAACGACATCATTTTCGACTCAATGTAGATAAATTATCTACATTAACAGTAGAAAAGTGAGTCCTTTAAGATTATATATATAGATTATGGGTTCTATAAGAGTTATGTTGTAGAAAAAGTGATTGTGTTATGTCATAGAAATTCGTTTTGCATGCCAGAGTTTTTTTTGCTGAGGGCTCCACAAAATATTGGGAGTGCAGAAAATTTTTTGTGATCATCTTAAATGATAGATGATAAACTCATATACTATAAAGGAAAGATATATTGAATTAACTAAGACTAGCCAGTAGATTTCAGAAGCAACATATATTAATTGGGAAAAAAATTATATGATCCCGGCCGATTAATTTTTCCCCGGTCCCACTCTCAATTAAAAAATAATTTGACCATTTTATCCCTGTTTGTTCTTTTATTTTCTCATTTTACCCTTTACACGAGAGAGGGAGTATTTATAAATCCTATTGGCCTGGACGATAGAATAATTTCTCTATTAATTGATACTCCATTACGCTGGCCCTAGCTATTTTTGCCGAATATCCTTGCATTTATGGTGCTTCTTTTTATCTGTCAGTGAACTAGGACTTTTAAGTTTTTCATGGAACTTATAAAGAAGATTTTATAATTGTCATATACCATAACAATTGAAATATCACGTTATACAGATAAAAAAACACGTTGAACTCATATGTTAGAAAAAATTATGTGTAGAATTTACAATAGCACGGAAATCGAATGGTGTATAGGAAGATTACAATTCTCATGTTAAATGATAATTATAAAACCCTATAAAAAATGGTAACAAGTGACAAAAATGTTTCATATGTTAATAAAATGGGAAAAATGTATCTCATAATAAAGGAGATAAAGTTGTGTCACTTTAATTGAGAGAAATAAATAAATCATAGAAGAAAGAGTAGAAAAAAAAGATGTGGGTCTCATCATTTTATGGGAGTAAAATGATATAAATTATATTTTTTAGAAGAACAAACATTTTTTCTTAATAAAATAAGAAAAATCAATTTCTAGTGTTGTACATAGGAGAATGAATTTGCTGCATACAGGGAAATAGGGTGGGACGGAAGATCAATTTCTCCTGCTGCACTCGGGGATGGATTTCCTGCATATAGGAAAAGGGTTTAACTTTTCTTATGTCGTAGGATTGTAGGAGAGAAAAAAAGTAGAGAGAAGATAAATGTGGGTCCCATATTTTATATTAAAAAAGAAAAGAAAAATTAATTGGCACGGAAAACGAATTTGTGTAGGAAAATGAGAGTACCTCATGTGACATGAGAGTATTATTTCCCATAGGAAAATGACTTTATTAATCTCATATGATAGGAAATAAGCTCTCTGTAGAAATAATCATGTGTGATCCACCCACTTATAAAAAAGAAAAAGAAAAAAAAATAACATGAAAATTGATGTATGTGTAGGAGAGAAAAACATTTTCCTATAACTAACATAAGAGTATATTTTTCCGTAGAAAAATAAGGTGGGGGCCACTTTAAAAATAGGGTTTTACTTCTCTCATGTTGTACGAGAGAAGTTATCTCATGTTGTGAGATAAATTAAGTGGGCCCACCAATTTTAAAAAAAGAAAGAAAAGAAAAACACGTCTTTTTATGTGAGTGTAAAATGACAAAAGAGTCTTATGTAGTATAATTCCTCTAAAAAATAAGAGGGGAGGGTTGTTTTGTTTTGTAACGAGAAGGGGGAGTTTTCGATGTCTCCGGGGAAGGGGGGAAAAGTTTTCCTGCAATAGGTGAAACTATTCCTCAGAAATTATTGGTGCATATTTTTTACGGTATTTAGATAAAGTTTCGGTAGTAGATCTAGTTATTGTTTGGTTGAAGGTCACCTCACGAGTGATGAATTATCTTCTTGTGGATTTCACAGTTGAGATTTGGAAAACCAAATAGAGACTATAGCAACACCAATGTGATAGAGCATTCAGGCAAGTTCTACTCCATTACTGAAACTCACATGCCACAAGAGATTGACATCCTCACACTTAGTACTTTAAAGGACTGGGATGTCAATGGAGCCTGGAATCGTCCTTTTGCCAGCCACCCCAAGGTTTCTTTTATATAAATAATCCCATTTTAAGTTTTAAGTACAACACATTAATTGTTTGCTTAATACAAACAACTTTTTGATTAATTTGTTTAATGCAGAAAGTTCCAGGTAGAGGAGAGCTGGTTATTTTTGGGGTAGATCCAACTAAACCCTATCTGGAAGTTGGAATAGTATCTGGTATATATATACTCTCCAAATGCCAAATAATATTGAGGAAATATTAAAGTGCTGATAATTGATTCTGAATCTGACAGAATGGTTGTTCTAGTGTGTAATATAGATAACATTCCTTTTATTAATCACTTTCAGCTGATGGAAAGGAAATGGTTCATAAAGAAGACATAAAACTAGACAGGTGCTCTTTTTGCCATGATATAGGTATCACAAGCAGGTAACATTCCTTATCAAATTAACCACCGAAACTAATTATAAGCCTGGCCATGAGAACTCACTTGTGTTTAATTATTGCATCTATTTCTGGGGGTTTTGTTTGCAGGTACATTGCAATATTGGATTTTCCACTGACAATAGATTTTAACAGACTACTTACAAGAGAACAGTGAGTACAGAAAAATACACATATATATAGAATTAAGACTATGATAAGGCCACAGAGCATATCTGTCGATGAATAAGGTTCCCATGGGTTTATTACATTTAGATATATCAAATACGACAAGGAGAAATATGCGAGGATTGGGATAATGCCGCTCTATGGTGATGCAGAATCAATCCATTGGTTTGAGGTGGAACCTAATAGCACATTTCATGTTATTAATACTTATGAGGATGGTGATGAGGTAACTTATTTACGAAGTAATATTTGAACCTGTCCAAGAACTTTTTCAGATAACGCTAATTGAGCAATTGCCTACATATATAATTTATAAAATTTCTACTTGTTGTGCAAGGTTGTAATATGGGGCTGCAGAGCACTGGAATCAATAATTCCAGGACCTGAAGATGGTCTAAAGGAAGAGTGGTTCTCTCGTTGTTATGAATGGCGATTAAACATGAAAAATGGGGAGGTTAAGGAGAAATATCTCACTGCACCACAACAGTTTATGGATTTTCCCCTGATCCATCCAAGTTTCACAGGAATTAAGAATAGATATGGATACACCCAAGTGATTGATCCCATTGCAAGTTCTGCTGCAAGTAATTATTTATAACCCGGTTTCGCTATATTCTATTTAACAATTACACCCTTACTTATCGTAAATCTTGATTTTTATTTGCTGAAATGGTTTCTGTTTGAATATGTAGACATTCCTAAATACGGAGCTCTAGCCAAGCTACATTTTGAAGAACAATGTTCAGAATTCCTTACGGTAAAAGATGGCTTGCATTGAATTGAAAATACATGTGCTATTGACTTTGTTTTTATATATATGTTTTTTTTGGGAAATATCTGTTTTCAAACTTTTTTTATAAATTACACTAGGTATTACCGGTCATACACTCTTGATTAAAATATGTCTTGTTAGACATAATGTAGTTTGTAAGAGTTTGTAAATAAAAAGTTTGTAAATACAACATTCCTTTTTTTTTATCCTTAAACTATTATAACTTTTTAATTGCGTAAATCAGGGAGAAACACAAGAAGAAGAGCCTATAAGGGTTGAATATCATAGGTTTGAAAGGAATGTGTTTTGCACTGGATCTTCCTTTGTCCCTAAAGAAGATGGTCTTGAAGAAGATGATGGTTGGATAATCACTTTTGTTCACGATGAAGACACCGGCATATCTCAAGTGAGTTCACTCTGTGACATGTATAATATTTTAATTGATCTTGCTCAGAATGGTAATTAATAGTTACATCCTTTTTGTTTTTCTTGCAGGTTCATATAATTGACACAAAGAAGTTTTCTGGCGAGGCAGTTGCCAAAATCACCATGCCTTGCAGGGTTCCATATGGATTTCACGGGGCTTTCATGCCAATCTCATTTTAATTTGCAATTTTCTGCATTGTGTTGTGTTGTATACTTATCTGTATTAATTTGCAACTCTGATCTATGGTACTATTATTCGTTGATGTACTGTCATGAGATTACCTTGTTTCTTCATTGCTCATTAAGTTTCAAGATTATGTCATATCGACGTATAATTGATCCAGGCCAATAATTAACAAGGTCAACGTAAACTGAAAATAACCAAAAAGTAAGCTTTGGTATGAGCAGTATAAAAGCAAACTGAAAATGGTTCTGGGATGTTGAACTCTAAGTCTCCATTGTTTGGAAATGGGTTAAGTGAAGTATGTGAACATAATGTTTTAAGGTTTTGGGTTGTGATATATAATGTTAACATAAAGTTTTGTGTCAGACCTATTTTGTGTTGTTGGTAAAGCTTTGTCAGTTGGTGGTTATCCCCCCATGAGCTCCCATACTCTAGTATTAGAGCCATGTTGGGCTTGAGCTAGCAAAATGTTTGGTTACAAGGCGCGTTGAGTATTTTGAGCCCAATATTGATATACTCTCTCTCAACTGAGTACCTCTCAACATAGTATCTAGGCGCAAAGTTCACTGTCAAGCGGAGTACCCCTCAACAGAGTAACTAGGCGCAAAGTACATACCACTGTCAAGCGGCTCCGGAGGGAGCCCGTAGCGGGAGACCACCATCAATGGATTAAGCTAAACCAATTATACTAAGTGGGTCCGACATCATATTTCAACATTTGGTTCATAAATCTATCCACTTATATCCAATTTACTTAACCCATTACCAACTAATGTTAAACATCCTAACAAGATTTTTGGCCCAAAAAAAATACTTATATTCATTTTACTTAGCCCATTACCAATTAATGTTTAACATTCCAACAAGATTTTTGACCCAAAAAAAGCAAGAGTTTAGACAAATTAATACGATGTTGTTGCAATCTAAGGTTTAGCCTGTTACCAACCCGCGAATTGATCCAATCCATCTCATATGAAGGTGACATATATATGTTGAATTAATGAGATAATACACAACCCAAGCCATTCAAATAGATAGGGTAAAGAGGTTGATTCGATAAGTCACACCCATTTTATCACCTCTATATATAAAATAGCAATAAAATATTCGGTAAGTCAGGTTATAGGAAGCAACCTACTAATAGAAAGCACCAACTACGTAAATGCACCAACTACATCAATACTGATAGAAAACAACCCCAGGACCAATCTACTTTCTTTAAAATAAGGGAAAACATTTTCTCGTGTTGCATGAGAATTCAACTCTCATGTTATGATTCTTCGATTTGCGTGCAAAGTTTTTCTATTCTTTTTTCTTTTTAAATAAGTGTGGGACCCACCACTAATTGAGTCACAACATGAGAATTGAATTCTCATGCAACATGAGAAAATCAAACCCCTTAAAATTATTACTTAAATCGGCGACATGTAATATATAACTTAAAATAATAGCTCACTCCTATACAATAAATTTGGGGATATAATTTCTCATATTATATGAGATAGTTTATTTCATACAACATACAAAAAAAATGGATGAAAATCAATTTTTTTTCTCTTTAATGAGTCTCATCCATTTTTTGTTGTTGCATGAGACCAATGAGAAACAATATCCACATAAATTTAAATTCTTATTTTTAAAAAGTAATGTAATTTTTGTACGTATTCATATCTTTTGAACTTTGTTGCGAACTCGGCAAGTGCACCGGTTATACAAGTAATAAAGTGATTAAGTAAGAGTATCATTCTCATAAGGATTAAATTTCAACAACTAATTAGCTATTTACATTTAAGTTGGACAATTGATCAAGAGAATTGTATGAAAACTAAGGGATAGATTATTCTGCCTACTCTGCCTACCCCTTTCATTACCGTTCGATTACGTTAATCTAATCCAACGGTCCATATTTGCGAAATAAAATAAACTTTTTTCCCCTTCTTTCTACTCACTTCCTCCCTCACCCTTTCTCTCTCTTCCTCCGCTGCAGCAACCATCCTTCTTCTTCTTCTTCTTCTTCTTCTTCTTCTTTTTTTTGAAAATTGCAATCATCCTTCTTGATACATTTGTAATTGACAGATTCAAAATCAAAATGCATCACGATAAATTAGATTGGGGGTATGAATGACTAAGAATGGTTTGGAACCTCGAATCTGGATTTGGACGATCTTTGTTTTTTTCTATGGATAAATTGGACGATCCTCACAAAAAGCAATGATATGGGATGAAGCCATGAATCTGATCCTTATTTTGTATATTACATAAAAATGGATAAACCCATTTTGCACAAGCAATTCGGAATCATAGTGCAGAAAAAGGAATCATGGATAAACTCATTTCGCACAAGCAATTCGCATAAGAACCCACCTTGTGGCACCGCCGCTTTGGATAGAGTTGCAGAAAAATAATAGTTTTTTTTGTTTTTCCAATTGTTTTCTGAAGTTGCAAAGCTTCTCACTTAACATGGAGTTGGAGAGGGTGGGGGGTTAAAGAGGTCCTCGGCGGCAGACACCAGCGATGAAGGAAAAAAATGTCTCCAGTGTGGTGTAGAGGAAGAGAGAAGGGGGGGAGAGAAAGGGTGTCGAAGGAAGTGAGGAGAAAGAAAGGGAGGAAACGATTTATTTTATTTCGCAAATATGGGCCGTTGGATTACATTGTAATCAAACGGTAATGAAAGGGGTAGGCAAAGGTAGGAAAAATGAGAGTATGTAGAATAACCTATCCCGAAAACTAAACTAATAACAAAGCAAGAAAGCGAAGATCGAGTTACTTGACAATAAATAAACACATTTTTAGGGTTTCGATTTCCCTAAATCTTCCCTTTATGTTATGAATTAAGACCTTTAATAAAATGTCATTTTCATATTGCTAATCGATTCCCCTAAGTTAATTAAGACTCAATCTCTTGACATCCTAATTCTTTACTCTCTTTAGAGAATCCTAGTTCCTTAGTGTCTCTTCAAATAAAATAAGCATTAAATCCAAGAATCATAAAGATTGCATTCTTCCTATGTGTATCCCTAGAATCATAAGAATTAATGATGAATTTACCACGTATAGTGTAACAGCCCGTGTTAACCCGGATTGTTAACACACTATCGTATTAAGCCACGCTTAATAAAAATGCGGAATAACTTTTTCTTTAATTCAATTATGACGTCATTAAACTTAACCAACTTGATTACTTAATCGTTTTCATAAAAATACTGCCTGTATGTAAATTGCAAGACATCTAACTGAATACCTCGTACATAAATATAATGTGAGTATCTAAAGCCACAGGACTACAACACATAGCCTGGGTCAAAATCCTGATACTTTAATTACAACATAATTAGAAAGACAATAACACAATCATGTGGCATGGACAAACCCCATGCTCACCAAATAAGGCATCAATGCCCAATAACAGTCTTAACATAAACTCAGCAGAAAACATAAACAACAGTCAAATAATCAGCGATCAACAACCAGCAGGTCAGCATATCATAACTATCAACTCAGCTCTGGCCTCCTGCCACCTGAGCCCTCAACATTACCTGATCCTGAAATAAGCGTCCCCAAACGTGGGGTGAGATCTCTAACAAGAAATCTCAGTAAGACAAGGGGTCCTCAAGGAGTCTCCACCCCAAGCTCACTTACATGTGTAATATAAGTTCTAAAAACAGTATTTACAATATAAGTTCCAAAATCATGCGATGCAGCAATTAATCATGCCATGTGTGCTTTCAAATCTACTGGCCAGAGAAATGTAGGAATACGTCTATGCCTACATGAGTACATGGATACTACCTGCACCTCACCCACAGCTTCTCCATCTTGTATGTACTACATACTCAGGATTGCCGTCTAGGTGGACACCACATGCATCTCATAAAAGCTCATTGCATATAAATAGCTCAACAGCATTTCCAAAATAATAAAGCATGTAACACAGCATGCATAAACCCATCCCCATGGGACATGGTGGAACATCAAAATGGCTAAACCGATGACACGAAAGCTTACCTTGCAAGCTAGCTATCCAAGCCAAGAGTCCAACCACTCACAAGTCCACAAACAACAGTATCACAATCTGATATGGACCATTAATGTAACAGCCCGTGTTAACCCGGTCTGTTAACACACTATCGTATTAAGCCACGCTTAATTAAAATGCGGAATAACTTTTTCTTTAATTCAATTATGACGTCATTAACTTAGCCAACTTGATTACTTAATCATTTTCATAAAGATACTGCCTGTATGTAAATTGCAAGACAACTAACTGAATACCTCGTACATAAATATAATGTGTGTATCTAGAACCGCAGGACTACAACATGCAGCCTGGGTCAAAATCCGGATACATTAATTACAACAGCGAATTTAAAAGACATAATCAACCATGTGGCATGGACAAACCCCATGCTCACCAAATAAGGCAACAATGCCCACAAACAGTCTCAATGTAAGAACCCGCACCGTTAATTAAGGTAATTAGTAAGTTAATTATGATAATTAGGAAATAATTCCATAATTGACCCTAATAATTATTAATGGGCTTAGATAATTATATTGAGCGAGTAAAAATGCTGAAAGTCGCTTTTCGGAAGAAAAGCGCAGATACCGGTTCTGCTACTCGGTATAAATGCGTACCGGAAAAGTATCCCGGAAAATTATAACGAATGCATGATAATTACTAGAATATTATGTAGGACTTGTAAAACAAGTTTCAAGTCAAAATGACGTAATCTGATGCTAGAACTGATACTGGCTATGGAAAAGCGCGTACCGGAAAGGTGCTCCGAAAAATAAAATAAAAATATGACAAATCTTAGAAAAATGCGTAGGTCTAGAATCCGAAGTTTGGGATCAAGATCTTTTACTTTGCGATTAAGGCTAATACTGCGCGTTTAAGTGGCTTGCCTATAAATAGACACACTAAGGGCACACAACCCTAGGTTTACTATTCAGAACGTGACTTGTGGCTGCAGCTGCCACCCTCCTCCTCCTTCTTCTTTTTCTTCTTCTTCTTCTTCTTCCTTCTTCATTCCTTAGCCAAGTTATCACCTTTCATGCTTGTTTAAACATTTGTGAAGGTGAGAGTTAACCTTGGGGCTGCATTGTGGCCATCATTCTGAGTTGAGAAAGCTGTGTGTGTGTAGTTAGTGAGCATGAGTTTGGAGCTTTAGTGATGGCTACCTTGTGGTAGTCATTGTGAGCTTCAAAGTGCCTTCTTGTGGTGCAAGAACCCACCTTGAAGTGCCATTTTCGTGCTCCTACTTAGGCTGAGTTTGAGGAACCTTGGGAGAGCTCCAAGAGCACAACTTGCCTCTGTTTTGAGCTTTGGTAAGTTATACCAACTATGATCATGGGTTTAAATGCTTAAAAATGGAACCTTGATGCATGTATTGAGCTAAGTTAATAACTTAAGGGTGGGGTAGGTTAAACACACCTAGAAATGCATGTTTAAGTGCCTTTAATCGGTTAAAAAGTTGAACCTATGGATTGGATATTCACGAAATGCAGAAAATGCATTCTGTCGTGAGATATCAGGATATTGTCGGGCAGATATCCGGATATCAGTATCCGGATATGATATCCGGATATCCATATCCGGATATGGGGACAGCAACGAACCTGTTTCGATAAAAATTCGATATCTTGAGCTACAGAGCTCCAAATCGAGTGCCGTTTGGACCTATGTGTAGCTAACACATAAGGCTATAACCCTGTAAAATTTCGTAGCCATTGGATAAGTGGTTTGATCTCAGTGTTACTTTAAAGTCGCGTCTTGGTTGCTGGAAATTCAGTTGGCAGCAGTCACTTTGCGAAAATCATAACCGGAGTTATACAACTCCGATTGAGGCATAAAGTATATCGTTGGAAACCTCAAGATGTCTAGTTTAACAGTGTAAATATTAGAATATTAATATTGATATAATTATTGGTCTAAAACAGATTGTGATTCTGCTGTGTTTGGACTTTGAGTTTGTGCGGACTCTTGGCTTGGATAGCTAGCTTGCAAGGTAAGCTTTCGTGTCCTCGGTTTAGCCATTTTGATGTTCCACCATGTCCCATGGGGATGGGTTTATGCATGCTGTGTTACATGCTTTGATTATTTTGGAAATGCTGTTGAGCTGTTTATATGTAATGAGCATTATAATATGCATGTGGTGTCCACCTAGACGGCAATCCTGAGTATGTAGTACATACAAGATGGAGAAGCATGTGGGTGAGGTGCAGGTAGTATCCATGTACTCATGTAGGCATAGACGTATTCCTACATTTCTCTGGCCAGTAGATTTGAAAGCACACATGACATGATTAATTGCTGCATTGCATGATTTTAGAACTTATACTGTAATACTGTTTTTGAACTTATATTACACATGTAAGTGAGCTTGGGGTGGAGACTCCTTGAGGACCCCTTGTCTTACTGAGATTTCTTGTTAGAGATCTCACCCCACGTTTGGGGACGCTTATTTCAGGATCAGGTAATGTTGAGGGCTCAGGTGGCAGGAGGCCAGAGCTAAGCTGATAATTATGCTGACGTGCTGGTTGTGGATTGCTGTTTATTTGACTGCTGTTATGTTTTCTGCTTTATTTATGTTACGTTTATGTTGAGACTATTTGTGGGCATTGTTGCCTTATTTGGTGAGCATGGGGTTTGTCCATGCCACATGATTGTTATCGTCTTATTAAATTAATGTTGTAATTAAAATATCAGGATTTTGACCCAGGCTACTTGTGTAGACCTGTGGCTTTAGATACTCACCTATTATTTATATATGAGGTATTCCAGTTAGATGTCTTGCAATTTACATACAGGCAGTATTTTTATGAAAATGATTAAGTAATCAAGTTGGTTAAGTTAATGACGTCATAATTGAATTAAAGAAAAAAAGTTATTCCGCATTTTAATTAAGCGTGGCTTAATACGATAGTGTGTTAACAATCCGGGTTAACACGGGCTGTTACACTCAACATAATAATATCATCAAAGCGGAAAACATAACAGCAGTCAATCCAGCAAGACAGCATATCAGAATATCAGCTCAGCTCTGGCCTCCTGCCACCTGAGCCCTCAACATTACCTGCTCCTGAAATAAGCGTCCCCAAACGTGGGGTGAGATCTCTAACAAGAAATCTCAGTAAGACAAGGGGTCCTCAAGGAGTCTCCACCCCAAGCTCACTTACATGTGTAATATAAGTTCTAAAAACAGTATTACAGTATAAGTTCTAAAATCATGCGATGCAGCAATTAATCATGTCATGTGTGCTTTCAAATCTACTGGCCAGAGAAATGTAGGAATACGTCTATGCCTACATGAGTACATGGATACTACCTGCACCTCACCCACATGCTTCTCCATCTTGTATGTACTACATACTCAGGATTGCCGTCTAGGTGGACACCACATGCATATCATAATGCTCATTACATATAAACAGCTCAACAGCATTTCCAAAATAATCAAAGCATGTAACACAGCATGCATAAACCCATCCCCATGGGACATGGTGGAACATCAAAATGGCTAAACCGAGGACACGAAAGCTTACCTTGCAAGCTAGCTATCCAAGCCAAGAGTCCAACCACTCACTAGTCCACAAACAGCAGTATCACAATCTGATATGGACCATTAATAAGTCAATATAAATGCATCACAAGCATACAACTTCAAAGACTACGCCTTTCCTTTACGTTTTACGTCTTAAGGCTTCCATCAAAGCCATAAACCCTTAATCATATGATTCTGACTTAGTCCATTTATTACAGAAGTTCAACTTCCTTAAACTAGGGTTCACACACACCCAATAGCTTACTGTTCATACAGTAAGGCTACTGTCTGCGCAGAACCCAGGATATCCGGATATCAGAAGGGGTATATCCGGATATGTCATATCCGGATACCCAGATCCCATATCCGGATATCAATATCCGGATACCATATCCGGATACTGATATCCGGATATCTGTTCGACAAATATCCGGATATCTCACGACAGAATGCGGTTTCTGCATTTCGTGAATATTCATCCCAAAGATCCAACTTTTAACACATGTACACGTTAAAGCATGCATCTTTAAGCATATACAGGTTCATTTAGGTGTTGGTTACTTCATTTTAACTTTTTACATGCCAAGACACAACCTTTAAGCAAGATAAACTCATGATCATGGTGAGATAACTTACCCCAAGGCTTAAGGCAGAAATGGACAGAGGTAAGAAGCTCTTGGAGCTCTCCACAAGCTCCTCAACTCAGGCCACACCAAGGTGTACGAAAATGGTGCAAAGCTTTCCCCTTTCAACACAAAGGAAGCTCCTTGAGGCTTCACAACTCAAGAACAAGAAGGATCTCCTTCCAACTCTCAAACTCAGAACCAAAAACCTCTCAACCAGCAACTCAACACTCAGGAAATACCACCTTTCCCACTCACAAAGCCATTCACAAGTGTTTACAAGAAGGAGAATGTGAAGGGAATGGCTTCAACCTCAAGAAAGAAGAAGAGAAGTCATGAACAGTGTTTTCCCTCACAAGGCAACAGCCACTCTACGTAGGAAGGTTTAGAATGTCTAGGGTTTTGTGCCAAATGAGTCTATTTATAGGCACAAGGCCACACACGCGCAGTATTAGCCTTAATAGCAAAGTAAAATATCTTGATCTCAAACTTTGGAATCTAGACCTACGCATTTTTCTAAGATTTGTCATATTTTTATTTTATTTTTCGGAGCACCTTTCCGGTACGCGCTTTTCCATAGCCAGTATCAGTTCTGGCATCAGATTACGTCATTTTAACTTGAAACTTGTTTTACAAGTCCTACATAATATTCTAGTAATTATCATGCATTCGTCATAATTTTCCGGGATACTTTTCCGGTACGCATTTATACCGAGTAGCAGAACCGGTATCTGCGCTTTTCTTCCGAAAGGCGACTTTCAGCATTTTTTACTCACTCAATATAATTATCTAAGCCCATTAATAATTATTAGGGTCAATTATGGAATTATTTCCTAATTATCATAATTAATTCGCTAATTACCTTAATTAGCGGTGCGGGTTCTTACAATTAACACGTCAATATTCATGCATCACAAGCATACAACTTAAAGACTACGCTTTTCCTTTACGTTTTACGTCTTAAGGCTTCCTACAAAGCCATAAGCCCTTAATCATATGATTCTGACTTAGTTCATTAATTACAGAAGTACAACTTCCTTAATCTAGGGTCCACAAACCCCCAATAGTGTACTGTTCACACAGCACAGCTACTGTCTGCGCAGAACCCAGGATATCCGGATATCAGAAGGGGCATATCCGGATATGCCATATCCGGATATCACACTGGACATATCCGGATATGTCATATCCGGATACCCAGATCCCATATCCGGATATCAATATCCGGATACTGATATCCGGATATCTGTTCGACAAATATCCGGATATCTCACGACAGAATGCAGTTTCTGCATTTCGTGAATATCCAACCCAAAGATCCAACTTTTAACACATGTACACGTTAAAGCATGCATCTTTAATCCATTTTAGGTTCATATACCTTATACCCTCTTGTTTACTCATTAAACATGGCCAAGACATCAACTTTAAGCATCAAAACTTAAGATCAAAGGTGTAGGAAGCTTACCAAAGCTCAAAACAGAGCAAGGTGTGCTCTTGGAGCTCTCTCAAGACACTTCAAACTCAGCCACACAAGGGTGCACGAAAATGGTGCACAAGACTTGTTCTTTCTACCCAAAGGTTGCTTCTTTAAGTAGCAAAGTGATCACACCAAGCTCATACCACTCATACAACCCAAAACAACCCTTCACCCACTCAACACAGAAGCTGAACAGCCTCACAAACTCCCTTTTCACCCTCACACATGGCCTTCCTCACACACACAAAGTCTTTAGTGAAGAACAAAGGAGAAAGGTGAGCAAAATGGTGGTTTCCCAAGCAAGGAAGAGGGTGGCTGCATGAAAGACACAAGCTGCAGCCTCTCACTCACGTATGACCAATATGTTGCCTAGGGTTTTGTGCTAATGTGTCTATTTATAGGCACAAGGCCACACACGCGCAGTATTAGCCTTAATAGCAAAGTAAAAGATCTTGATCTCAAACTTTGGGTTCTAGACCTACGCATTTTTCTAAGATTTGTCATATTTTTATTTTATTTTTCGGAGCACCTTTCCGGTACGCGCTTTTCCATAGCCAGTATCAGTTCTGGCATCAGATTACGTTATTTTGACTTGAAACTTGTTTTACAAGTCCTACATAATATTCTAGTAATTATCATGCTTTCGTTATAATTTTCCGGGATACTTTTCCGGTACGCATTTATACCGAGTAGCAGAACCGGTATCTGCGCTTTTCTTCCGAAAAGCGACTTTCAGCATTTTTACTCACTCAATATAATTATCTAAGCCCATAAACAATTATTAGGGTCAATTATGGAATTATTTCCTAATTATCATAATTAATTTACTAATTACCTTAATTAGCGGTGCGGGTTCTTACATATAGTTTATATACCCACATTCTTATTGTCATATATTGACCCTAGATTAATCTACAAGATCAAACTCATAGAAGGCATAAAGAAAAGATTAACTCATACGATTTAAAAGGAAATATTAACATCAAAGATTATTCATAACATAAAGATTTGACTGTGTTCCATCCTAACTATAAAAAAACCAGCCTAACATATTAAAAACAAGAAATCAAGAAAGCTTCCCCAAACTCCTTTAGTGTGATGGAACGGTGAATCTTCAAGCATCATAGCATAATCTTGTCTCTGACTCGTCTCTAGCTCTCAAAAGCAAGAAGATCGCGCTTCTTTGATAAAAATTATGCCTCTGGTGTCAAGTTATGTCAAAGATTCTTGAATAATAGCTTAAATAAGTGTAGGAATCCTTGTTTCAGGTGAAAATCACATAATGAGCCTTAATTGGATTACAACGGCACGTTAAAATGTGCTAAAGCGCAATAAAACACGTTATTTTGACAGCAAAAATATGATTTCGTATTTTTGACATAACTGAAGATTTATCAACAGAAACGCGGAAGCGCATCGTACCGATGTGATGAAGAATAAAGACACCGCTTTGATTACCTGGGGTGAAGTAGCGAGCGTGACAATTTCTCACATTCAGTTCCCTTTCTCAAGTCTCACGATCTGCAGCAACGCGCCACGAACGGTCGCAATTCCGCTTTGCGGTTGATTTTCCAGGCTATGACTCAAGGGGATCAGGGGGTCGTGTGGGCAACCATCCAGATGATGAATGTTGCCTCTTTGGTGTGTTTCTGATGTCTATAACCCTAGGAGGCACTAGAGAGAAAAGAGAGTTTATATACTCTGCCCAATCCAAAACTAACCCTAAGCTTCATGGGTTAAAATTAGACTTTGGGCTCACTCTCACTACAGTTGTTGGGCTTAGCATACTAAACCCAACAATAACTTAAGCTATACTCGTATGATTGATGTGATTTTGGTCTCGTCGGAAAGATACAAGAAAGTTCTACAACTTTTATGGAACACAAGATCCAAATCCATCATCTTTGATACGAAAAGTTTGTCGAAAGACAGCTTCAAGTAGATTTTCACCAAATAACTACTCCTCATTTATCACTTTATGTCTTTCTAGCTTAACTATTACTCTAATTCTCCAATTCAACTCAATTGTCCTACAAAACATGCAAGAAGCATTCTCACGAGTCAATAATTCAAAGTTAATACTTTTTAGCTAAATAACTCTAAGTTTTCCTGGATAAAAGTGTGATTTTAATCCTTTAAAAGATTATATAAGTTTATCAAACTTACATATTAAATCAAATTAATAGTTTTTGTTCTTTAATTAATTATTTATTTTTCTTAAATTTTTTAATTAATAATCAAATTTCTATATTATTTTTTTGTTGTTGATAAACTCAAATTTCTATATTTAACGTTAGGAAACATGGGATATTTGCAAATTATCAATTATACAATTTTCTATCCATTAACTGATTTTTAATTTTTTTTGAAAACTAAAAGTTTCAAAGTTTTGTATTTTTATTTTTTAATTAACATGTTGATTATTAAAAGTAAAATCATTTTTATCAATTAGAACAATTTTCTCAAAAATGTTTTTTAATTTATATTTCTTTATATTTTACTTGTATTTAAAATTATCTGCACAATGCAGTGTATAGTTATTCTTGTAATAATTGAATGGAATTTATAATTTTTGCCATTATCTATAACCTGTATAGCACGGACACTCAAATTTTTTGAAAATTTGTGTGTCGGACACGTGTCCGACACGCTCGGACACGCGGTCAACGCTCGGACACATTTTTCCGACACGCAATCAACTTTTTTGGATACGCAGTCAACGCTCGAACACGCTCGAACACTTTTTTTTTGTTTTTTTAACAAAATATAAAAGAAATAATTTATAAATTGATTTTTTTCTGTTATGAAATTTGACATGAAATTTTTTTTATATTTATATTTATTTTATATTATGAAATTTAAATATTTGATTGGTTAAATGACTTATTATGGACTCTTATATGTATTAAATATAAATTATATTATATATATTAAAATTTTTATTTAATATCAAAACGTGTCCCAACGTATCCAAATATGATATTTTTTAGAATTAACGTGTCGGCGTGTCGTGTCCCGTGTCCCATATCCGTCTCTGTGCATTATAGTCTATAACAACATGCATGGTGCTTACAGATTACGCAAAATTTTAACCTAATTTATCAATAGCACCCCTATTATTTACATTTAATATTTGATTTTTAGCTTTCCATTTTGATTATTTAGCGTCTGTGCTTTAGAAGAAAAATTTAAATGTACCGATCTAAATAGAAAAAAAAAATTAGGACTTAAAAAAATATATGAATAAAAAAATTCTCAATTTAATAACAGGGAACACAAAATTTGGTGCTCTTGATGTATTCAAGTTTTTCTCGTGCTTTAGAGAAATAAGAAATGACTGGCAAATAAGACACTTTCCACGAGCAATTTTTTTTTTTCTTCCTTTTCTTAAGAATAATTTAAAAGACTGCAAGTCCAGCTGAAATACTTATCCAATGTATATAATGCATAACATCGCGATCCTCTAAACATAATAAAAAACTTAAGCACTTGTCACATGAACCAACAACCAGTGAAGTGCAGTTTCCCGACAATAATAGTGATTTGTTTGCATCACAATTGAACCGAGAGACCAATCATAGATGCTATGTATAAGCAAAGGGATTGCTAATAATGTCTGGAAATGCCAGAAGGGAATCATTTCAAAAGTGAAATAATTGGCAAGGGAATCAAATCAGCCATTGCGCGCCTTTAACACATCCTAACTGGGGGAGGTAAATGAATTAGGGAGCTTTGCCAAGACTCGTGAAGACATGATTCTTGGAATCACGTTTGAAGTTATATAATAAAAAAGACCTCATGCTTCAATTCAAAAGCTCGGCCCTAGAGTCTCTCAGTTAGTCTAATTTTTATTTTTATTTTATATTTTTATACTACTTGTAATAGTCCTATGTCTCCTCAATTCATTTCACCCCTAATTTTATTGGTTAAACAGTCTTTTTGAATAATTTTGTTCTATATTATGCTGTTTGGATATACATTGAATTTATGAATATTAATGGAATTACTAGTTCTGTTGATTGTATATTCTGTTTCAATAAAATTTTGTTATCTTATTTTTTTTAAACAGGCTAAACCAGACTATTAATTTTTGTAAATAAATCAGGTCATGCTGATAATTATATTTATAACAGATAACAGACTTGGTCAAGCTGATACATTTAAGTACAAACTTAACTTTTTAAAATCAAAGCTCGGCCCAGCACGTTAATACCGGTGATTCTAACCCTCCAACATATGATCTCGTCACTAAACATGATTATTGTGCATAACGGAAATTCATACAATATTCACTTAAGCCTGTTGTCCTATTTAGTTAAATTTTCATATTTAATTTTATTTTTGATTTTATTTCTTTTAGTCTTCTTAAATATTATGTTTGTAGCCGCCTCTATCATAAGTCCTTTTGACAAATATTTTTTATCCTGTTGATAATATAAACTAACATATATTAGTAACTTTTTTTGTCTTCACATGAAAAGTTTAGGATTAGGGAAGCTTCTTCCATTTTCAATGTTACTTGACAAAACACTAATAACTTGATCTACAACTTTTCTTACAAAAAATGAATATAAGATATTAAAAAAATTACTTATTATTTAAGGATTAATATATTTAAATTTAGGAATTAATATTTCTTATATCTAATGAGATAATTTTATTTTCTACACTCACATATAAATATGAGTATTTTCTACACACACATATAAATGTGAGTTTGTTTTTCTCTCTTCTCTTCACGTAAATTCACATGAATCTCACACATTTTTATGTGTATAGAAGATAGAAATATTTCTTACATACAGATAGAAAAGTGTATTGGGGCTAGGCCCCTTTTGTTCACCAAAAAAAAAAAAAAAAAAAGTGCATGAGACCCATGTAAAAAGAATAGAAAAAAAAAATGGACCTTACATACTTTTATATGTATGTATAAGAGATATGTTTATTTCCTATAACATGAAAAACACTACACCCTTTGTTAATATATATATATATATATATAGGTCATGATCATTTTACACCAGCGTAAGTTACACTCTTAATCTTGTCCGTTGATTCCACTTTTATCTAAGGGCTCTAACATTTTAGTAATGTGAGCCATTGGATACAAGTGGATCAATGGTCAACTCTTACACCGGTGTAAGAATACTGTCTATATATATATATATATATATATATATATATATATATATATATATATATATATATATATATATATCTATATCTATATCTGTGTGTGTGGAGGTTTTATTTTTCCTTATGTTGCATGAGACAAGTTGTCTCATGCAACACACAAAAAGTGGGTCGGACCCACTAAAAAGGAAGAGAGAGGAAATAAAAAAGCGGGTCCCACCCATTTTGTGTGTTTTGCATGAGACAACTTGTCTCATGCAAATAAGAAAAATAAAACCATATATATATATATATATATATATATATATATATATATATATGAGGCAGGATCATTTGACACCGGTATCAAATTTGAAGTTTGACACCTCGTCTGAGAGCCGATCAAAAAAGATCATCGGCTATGATTTGTAAACATGTGACACCGTTGATCTTTTCTGATCTAACAGCTCTCAGATGATGTGACAAACTTCAAATTTGATACCGCTGTCGAAGGATGCCACCTCTCTCTCTCTATATATATATATATATATAAGGCTTGCTTTCGTTTACTATATATTTATCAAGTTGGAAGTGTTGCAGCTAAACGCAACTAGTGAATGGAAACACATATGGCTACTTCATACATGGTTCTTGCAGTGAATTCCTCGGTTCAGAAACGACCCTTTATTGTCCCACATAGGTTTAAGCACTCCATGAGTGTAGGACTTTCCTCCGTATTCAAGGTATTTAAATCTGACTCTTCATGCATGTTAAAACCTGACGTCGTTTATGTGACTTAAATTGTCGTTCACTTCACGAGCAGCCAATCTTAAGAGCGTTTCCACAAATTCCGCTGCAAATCGATGCATCGAAAATCATATTGACAGACATTAAAACTAAATTCCTTGAGGCTGTTGTCGATTCAGTATTTGAGTATGTGGACCAGCCACTGCTTCCATCTCAGGTGAGGTATCTAACATAAGTGTTTTCATCCATAGCAGTTATATTATATATACTATGGCTTCGTTAATCTCATATTGCATGAGAGAATATCTCTCATGTTGTATGGACGTATGTGGTAGGATCCGTCATTTATAAAAAAAATCAATGAGATAAAACGATCCTTATTCTACATAAGAGTAGTTTTTCCCGTATACTATCCATCATTTTAATCATTTATTAATAAATTGTATTTTGCAGAATAACTTTGCTCCGGTGGAAGAGATAGGGGAAGCCACGCTTATCACTCACATCCAAGGCGAAATACCACAGCATTTTCCAGAGGGTGTCTTCATTCGAAATGGTGCATCCCATGTGACCTTCTAACTTTGGATCTGTGCTTAACAAGATTATGGAAAAGGGAAACATGAAAATAAAATTATTTCTTTCACGCTTTTTTATATCACTTTTCTTTTAATTTTGATCAATCACTTTTTAGTTTTTACATGACTTTTCTTTTATTTCTGCTCTTATCGGAGTCCAAGTGATAATTAGTAACAAAAAAAACTTGCGCATTGTTGATTCTTGCAAATTTTACTATTTATTTGCAGTTCATAAAAATTTTAATGGTCACATACAACAAATGTGTAAATAGGGGCCTAGCCTATGCTAAGACAAACTTGACCTATTACAAATAATAAAATAAAATAAACTTAGACTTTTAAAAAAATCTATTTAGAAAACAGGCCATAAGCTTTTTTATTTCATGTCACGCCTATAAGTTTAAAGGCCAGCCTATATCATATTATTTATTTTAATAAATAAAATTATTATTTTAATAGTTTTGAATAATAAAATAATATTATTTTAGGAGTGTGGATATTCTAACTACCAAAAATTCTCACTACTAACTTACTACCCATCACATCACCGAATGTTAAAAAAAATTGAAGAGAGAGAAAATGTTAATCTAATGGTGATTAGATAGGTAGTGAGTTGGTAGTAGAAAATTTTGGTAGTGAAAATATCTCTCCTCTTATTTTAGTTATGCTCTTAATTGTTGGATTTCTAATACGTTTAAACAGGCTAACAGGTTTAGGTCAAAGTTTTTATTTTTTAATATAGGTTAGACCAGACTTGTAATTTGGGACCTACATAGACTAACATGCCAGGTCTTACCAACTTTTTTTACATAGACCTAACTTATTTAAGCCAAAACTTAGTCTAACCTAACCTAGTTACACCCTACGTACCATCACGGATTAAGAAAAATAAAGAGAATATGTTTTAATAACTCTAGTTGTAATACATGTTGATATATATTATGATAATTTTTAACGGTGAATTTTTGAATAGGTGTTCATAGTTGTATAATATTGTGCACTTGAGCGAAATCAAATTCAATAAACACTGATATCAATGAAATAGTTATCTCCACTCTTACCAAAATAATTAAAAATAACTAAGTTGTCCCTGCTAAATTTATTCATACTTATCTCATGCATTTGCCATACGATAGGACCAAATCCACTATTCAGAGGACTCAAATCAACCAAGTCTATTTTCGGGAAGTCAAATAGCGATTGGGTGGAAGGAGAAGGAATGCTTCATGCTTTGTATTTCAAAAAACAAAGTGACGGGAACTGCAACGTCGTCTACAACAACCGATACGTCGAAACTGAAACATACAAGCTTGAGAAACACAGTACCAAACCTTTGTTTCTCCCTGCAATTAAAGGAGATTCATTGGCCGTATTGTCTTCGCTTCTGCTAAACCGGGTAAGATTCTTTTAGCACATGCATTTTGTTCCAATGACTAACAAGAACAAATTAGTCCCATTTAAGATTATATTTAGACTATAGTGCCCAATTATTAGGGAAAGATATATATATATATATATATATATATATATATATATATATATAGGTAAAAATGTTTCTGATGTTACTTTAGACAACTTTGTCTAATGTTTATCGAAACGACGTCGTTTTGGGCTGAAAATTTAAAAAATCAGAATGATAAAGACTATTATAACCCTGAAATAAATTAAAATTACAAAAACACCATGATTTTCGTCCCAAAAATGACGTCATTTCAATGAATATTAGGTAAAGTTATCTAAAGTAACTTTAGGAAAAAAAAAAAATACATATACATATATATATATATATATATATATATATATATATATATATGACTAAGAATAGCGAGTAGATTTCAGAAGCAACATATATTGATTGATACTCCTTTACGCTGGCCCTAGCTGTTTTTTTCGATGTAGCATTGCATTTATATGTGTAACATTTATTTTTCGGTTAAAGTTGATGGTTTTCTAAAAATTCTAAACTTCATTAACTTAATGATACATGAAATCTTAAAATATTTTGGGGGACAACAACCAAAATACCACATTATTCACACAAAAATTACCTAAATGTCATGGACCGGATTTTTTTCTTCTACAAAATGCCTCATCAGTTAACTCGCTACAACACCTTGTGAATTAGGTGTGGACATGTGACAGCAGGTTCATGACCACATAAGCTACTGCACAGTGCAACTTCTGCAACATCCTCCACAGAGCATAAAACACTAGGCAGCTTGGCATGTTACATGTCAGCAAAATGTGCTGCATAGCATATTATGTGTAAGTAGCTCAGTAATCCAGCATTTTTGGTATAATAAACTCAATACTTTCCTTCCCATTTCTTGCATCATTGTGCTCTAATAAATTATAGGATAATTTTAATTATTGAATTTTGAAATAAAATGATTTAAGGAAAATTAATATTGATTTCAATATTTTAGTTTTAAATAACTTATGTTAAAATAATTTAATTTACGACTATTAATTTAATTTAATCTATGTGTGTTACTTAGTTTAGTTTAATGCAGGAGTGTTAATTAATTTATTTTATTTTATGTTAAGTTAAATTATTTTTAACTGTTAAGTAATTTAATTTAATTTAGGAGCGTTAATGAATTAAATTAAATTAATTTTTGTTAATTAATTTAATTTAATTTTATCTATATTAATTTAAATTATTTTAGAACTATTAATTAATTATTTTTAGGAGTATTATTTAATTTCATTTAATTTAGTTTATGTTAAGTTAAAATTGTTTTGAATTATTAAATAATTTAACTTAATTTAGGAGTGTTAATTATTTAAATTTAATTTATGTCTGTTAATTAATTTAGTTTAATTTACTTTTATAAATATAAATTATTTTAGAACGGTTAATTGATTATTTTTAGGAGTGGTGAATTTATTAGACCAAAAACATTGGACTGTTGGGTTAATTACACATAATATGCTATGCAAAACAGCATGTGTGCCCCGTGTCAAAAAAGCTGACACATAAAATATACTATGCAGCATAGTGAGTTTGACACGTGTCAGACAAGTAACTCATCAAGCTGCAGAGTGTTTTACGCTGTGTGGCAGGCTGTGGCAGAAGCTGTTTCCCACGTAATCTCGCTGGTACAACAGCTTACGTGGCCATGAACCTGCTGCCATGACATGTCCATACCTAACTCGTCAGGTGTTGTAGCGAGTCAGGTGACATTGGATTTTGAAGAAAAAAAAAACATTTCAGTCCGTGATATTCAGGTAATTTTTGTGAATCATGGTGTGACATTTTGGTCGTTGTCCCACATTTTTGTCACCTCATTTTTACTTCTTTGTTTTTTTTGTAAAAGTTCTTTGAATATATTAATAACTGAAATTTCCATCTATAAGTTTACTCTGATTAAACTTATCATTAAAATAAAAAAATGAAATAAAAGATACCATTAATCTAAAATTTATGTAATAATCTCATGGGTATTGTTGATATTCTCATATTAGATCAGTCATAATTATTAAATCTTGTCTTTTTCAATATTTGAATTTGCATATTTTTGGAAAAAATAATTTTTTTTTTTAAATTTCTCACACAAATTTTTTTTATAATAAATTAAAATAAAATATAAGTTAATACGAATATACACTTATATCTCCACTAACAATATTGTTACTACCAAACACATCATCTAAAATCATAAGATGCAGAGGATGAGTCTCCTCTTCGGCTAGGCGATTAGTCTTATCCTTCTTCCGGTTGCGAAGCTCGATGCACTCGCTGTTTGTTTCAATGAGGGGCTAGTCTACAGGGATGTACTTCGAGGGCAAGGTGACTGGAGGAGGTTGAATTTGGATACCTCCAGGTTATACCAAAAAAAAATCGTAAGATGCTTCATAATCGATAACGAAAGTAGTAAATTAAATATTGTTCCTGAATCACTGGCTACATATATATTTGGCTCACATGGCTTCGGACACCACCTTTAACATTTTAGGCCATGTTGGAAACACTTTAGGGCGTGAAAATTGTAACATAAAAGAAAAAAGTAAATTAAGGTTTTTAATTTCAAATTAATGGTGCGTTCTTTGATCTCTTAATTTGTTGGGAACTCGGTTCCCTTAACTTGGCTCAGAAACTTTTTGTGGAAGATTTTGGATTTTACTGTGATAAAACATTTCCAATGAAGAAGTAAAAAACAATCCACGGGACCTAGTCTAGTTCAAATGTCCACTATGAAAATAATGGGTATAAAGATTCATCAAAGTGGTGGTTAACACAACCTCTCCAACAATGGTTACACCACTAGAAAATGCTCTTTTTTCGACGGAAAAATTCCGTCGAAAATGATAAAAATTCCGTCGAAAATGACATTTTCGACGGAATTTTCGACGGGAAAGAAGCCGTCGAATAAGTCTTCGTAGGTAATAAATTTTTCGACGGAATTAGAGATTCCGTCGAAAAAATTCGACGGAAATTATTTCCGTCGATTTTTTTCGACAGAAATTATTTCCGTCGTTTTTTTTCGACAGAATAATTTCCGTGGAAAATTTCGACGGAAAAATAAGTCCGTCGAAATTTTTCGACGGAAAATGAATGACATTCTGTCGAAAAATCTTGTATTAATTTTCGACGGAAAATAAATTCTGTCGAAAATTTTCGACGGAAAATGAATGTAATTCCGTCGAAAAATCTTTTAATATTTTTCGACGGAAAATAAATTCTGTCGAAATTTTTCGACGGAAAATAAATGAAATTCCGTCAAAAAATCTTTTAATATTTTTCGACGGAAAATAAATTCCGTCGAAATTTTTCGACAGAAAATGAATGAAATTCCGTCGAAAAATCTTTTAATATTCCGTCGAAAAATCTTTTAATATTTTTCGACGGAAAATAAATTCCGTCAAAAAATTTCGACGGAAAATGAATGAAATTCCGTCGAAAAATCTTTTAATATTTTTCGACGGAAAATGAATCAAATTCCGTCGAAAATTTTCGACATAAATTCTTTGAATATTTTTATCTCTACAAAATTAATATCAATTTATGTTTCACACCTGATAAACAAATATATGAAAGTAACATATCATAATTATATGATTTTAATATAATTATGATATGTTAAAGATCCCTGTCATATACTAATCAAAATATACTTATATATATACATGTCCAACACATATACTAATCAATAGGGACATACATATACAAAAGTCCCTATCATATACTAATCAAAAGAGTACTATGTCTAAAAATATCCAAGACATATGCTAATCAAAAGGGACATACATATACAAAAGTCCCCTGTCATATACAAATCAAAAGAGTCATATATGTATAAATGTCCAAGATATATACTAATGAAACAGGAACATACATATACAAAAGTCCCTGTCATATAATAATCAAAATAGTCTATGTGCAATAGTCTCGGTCATATACATCCAACAAAGATACAAAAGTCATGCTGGTGGATGACCTGCATGATCGTGGTCATCACCTACGTCCTGAGACGGGGGCTGAGTCTCGTCGTCATCCTCAGTATCTAAAAATTCCACAGGAAGCCTTCGCAAAAGCTTCTCCATGGTGTCCATTCGCTTCTGCATCATAACCATTAAACTATCCTGTTTGTCAACCATTTTCTGCTGTTGTGCAGCCTTCTCCTCTTGCTGTGCAACTGTACCCTGCAACTGTAGAATCAATGTGTGCATCCTGTCATTCTCCTGCTGCGACACTCCAAATGGTAACCTATTGCAGATTCGAGATTGCTTATATACTCCTCCTCGTGCACCTAAACCATATACCCGTCCTTTACTGTTAACCCCACCAGCTGCCTGCAAGATTTTTTTATATAGATATAGAAACCTGTTATTACAAATATGGGGAAAACATTATATATTTCCAGGATATTCCTCAATACATCGAATTACTTGGTATCTTGTGCTAACTTTACTTATGGCACCCCTTTCTTCAGTTTCTTCCACTGTTTCTTTTCTCAAAATAAAGAACAAAAAAAATCAGAGAATAATAAAAGCCTCATAGTTAAAATGCTCATATTTATAATCAGAAGGCTGCCCATCCTGAAGCTGTGGTCGATCCTGAAGTGGCTGTTGAAGGAAGATTCTTCTGTAAATGCCAACAAGAAATATGTATGTTACAAATGATTTATTCTGGACTCAAACATACACAAACTGGGATGCTCCAGAAATTCACTGGATAATAAATACGGAATAACCGGAAAAATTGCTTGCTTTTCAAATCATTATGGTCGCTGTATGTAGGAATCTAGATTGATAACCAGGTCAATAAACAAATCCGCCAGAATTGTTATATTCATATACACAAGTAAAGAAGTACAGCTTGTATTCTTATTGTTATGTCTTGACTGTATAAATTTAATTAGACAAAGGAAATAGTACCTTTATGCTCTTAGTCTTATACCTTGTAAACAAAGAAACGAGAATCTAACACAACCATAAAAAAGTAAGGTAATTAATCCTAACCTATGTATTAGAATTAGATAGGCAAAGCATGTAATCTTCAAAACTAGATTTCATCGGGATAATCTCAAACTATCTAAAACAAATGATGTTTCTGTCAAGTCACGCAATAATTAGTAAGCTCTAAATTTTCGATTATGTAAACAAATAGCATGCAGAAAGGAAACAGCCAAAAGTATGACCAGGACCAGCATACCTGTAGTTGAGAAAGATCTGATAAAGAATCAGTAGAATGTCCCACACTTTCGTATGTCCCTTTATGGCCAGAACCAGGACCAGTAGAAGCAATCCGCGCAGCAACTGGATCATTTGGCGGGGGTGGAATTGATTTTTCCTGCCCCACTTGGTGGGGGAGCAAGGCTCAAGGCTTTTGGCTTTGGTGTTGCAACATGCCCACCTGCCAGGCCAGCAGCTGAAAGCATGCCAGTTCCACTAGATGCTTTGTTCTTCACATTAATCCTGATGGTTTCCCCTTCCTACAGGCCAGATGACAAACAAATCCATTTCAAATACAGGAAAAGCAAGGATCCATAAACTATTGGAAAATCTTCGACGGAATCATTTTCCGTCGAAGATCTCATAAATATTAATTTCTTTTTGATTTATTTTTTTGGAATTATTTTCGACGGAATTCCTTTTCCGTGGAAAATCTTGGACGGAATCATTTTCCGTCGAAGATCTCATAAATATTAATTTCTTTTTGATTTATTTTTTTGGAATTATTTTCGACGGAATTCCTTTTCCGTGGAAAATCTTCGACAGAATCATTTTCCGTCGAAGATTTCATAAAAATTAATTTCTTTTTGATTTATTTTTTTGGAATTGTTTTCGACGGAATTCCTTTTCCGTGGAAAATCTTCGACGGAATCATTTTCCGTCGAAGATGTCATAAAAATTAATTTCTTTTTGATTTTTATTTTTTGAATTGTTTTCGACGGAATTCCCTTTCCGTGGAAAATCTTCGACGGAATCATTTTCCGTCGAAGATCTCATAAAAATTAATTTCTTTTTGATTTATTTTTTTGGAATTGTTTTCGACGGAATTCCATTTCCGTGGAAAATCTTCGACGGAATCATTTTTCCGTTGAAGATTTCATAAAAATTAATTTCTTTTTGAATTTTATTTTTTGAATTGTTTTCGACGGAATTCTCTTTCCGTGGAAAATCTTCGACGGAATCATTTTTCCGTCGAAGATTTCATAAAAAATTAATTTCTTTTTGATTTATTTTTTTGGAATTGTTTGCGACGGAAATCTTTTTCCGTGGAAAATCTTCGACGGAATCATTTTTCCGTCGAAGATCTCATAAAAATTAATTTCTTTTTGATTTATTTTTTTGGAATTATTTTCGACGGAATTCCTTTTCCGTGGAAAATCTTCGACGGAATCATTTTCCGTCGAAGATTTCAAAAAAATTAATTTCTTTTTGATTTATTTTTTTGGAATTGTTTTCGACGGAATTCCTTTTCCGTGGAAAATCTTCGACGGAATCATTTTCCGTCGAAGATTTCATAAAAAATTAATTTCTTTTTGATTTATTTTTTTGGAATTATTTTCGACGGAATTCCTTTTCCGTGGAAAATCTTCGACGGAATCATTTTCCGTCGAAGATCTCATAAAAATTAATTTCTTTTTGATTTATTTTTTTGGAATTATTTTCGACGGAATTCCTTTTCCGTGGAAAATCTTCGACGGAATCATTTTCCGTCGAAGATTGCATAAAAATTAATTTCTTTTTGATTTATTTTTTTGGAATTGTTTTCGACGGAATTCCTTTTCCGTGGAAAATCTTCGACGGAATCATTTTCCGTCGAAGATTTCATAAAAAATTTATTTCTTTTTGATTTATTTTTTGGAATTATTTTCGACGGAAATCCTTTTCCCTGGAAAATCTTCGACGGAACCATTTTTCCGTCGAAGATTTCATAAAAATTAATTTCTTTTTGATTTATTTTTTTGGAATTGTTTTCGACGGAATTCCTTTTCCGTGGAAAATCTTCGACGGAATCATTTTTCCGTCGAAGATTTCATAAAAATTAATTTCTTTTTGATTTATTTTTTTGAATTGTTCTCGACGGAATAATTTTTCTGTGGAAAATCTTTGACGGAATTCCTTTTCCGTGGAAAATCTTCGACGGAAACAGAATTCCGTTGAAATATCATAAAATTAATTTCATTTTGATTTATTGTTTTCAAATTATTTTCGACGGAATTCTTTTTCCGTAGAAAATCTTCGACGGAATCATATTTCCGTCGAATATTTTTTACGGAACTTAATTTCCGTCAAAAATTATCGACGGAATACATTTTCCGTTGAAATTTCCGTCTTTAATTTGGACGGAATATTTTCCGTTGAAAATTTCCGTCGAAAATTTCCTCTTTTCTAGTAGTGTTAACACAACTTCCCTAGAAATATTTCATTCAAACTATCTCTCTAAGTCTCTCAAATGCAAAGCACTTTGCTCACAAATCTCTCCACTCACAAATCTTTTTCTAATTCTAACCTAGCATCCACCCACAACTAATGAATATATAGAGGAAGTGAAATCTAGTGTTTAGGAAACCCCTTAAAAGGCTTGAGCTTAGCATTGAAGGAGGAAGCCCAATATAGTTAACTAGGATTTTTAAGTTTTTCATGGAACATATAAAAAACGTAACAATTGACAAAATGTTTCATATGTTAATAAAATATTTGTGCGTATTTTTGACGGTATTTAGATAAAGTTTTGGTAGTAGATCAAGTTATTGGTTGGTCGAAGGTCATCTCACGAGTGATCAATTATCTTCTTGTGGATTTCCCAGTTGAGATTTGGAAAACCAAATGAAGATTATAGCAACACCAATGTGATAGAGCATTCAGGCAAGTTCTACTCTGTTACTGATAATCACATGCCACAAGAGATTGACATCCTCACACTTAGTACTTTAAAGGACTGGGATGTCAATGGAGCCTGGAATCGTCCTTTTGCCAGCCACCCCAAGGTTTCTTTTATGTATATGAGTCTCACTTTAAGTTTTAAGTACAAAATTTTGTTTGCTTAATACAAACAACTTTTTGATTTGTTTATTGCAGAAAGTTCCAGGTACAGGAGAGCTAGTTATTTTTGGGGTAGCTGCATCTAAACCCTATCTGGAAGTTGGAATAGTATCTGGTATATGTTCTCCAAATGCCAAATAATATTGAGGAAATATTACAGTGCTAATTGTTGAGTTTTATATAAAACCACTAATGTAGCCTCACCCAATAGTTTAAGCTTTTGGGTTGAATTGGTTCTTTACATGGTATTAAAGCCTCGTGTCCCGGGTTCGATACTCGCCACATACTCGCCGCCCCCCACTTTCTTCAGGTGGAATTTTTTTGTTCGCACATGTAGGTGGACCTGTGTATTGTCCACCCTTCAAGCCCAGTGGGCTCTCGAGGGAGCGTGTTGAGTTATATAAAACCATTAGCTTAAGTTTTTGAGTTTGAATTGGTTCTTTACACTAATAATTGATTTTGATTGAATGTGTAATATCGATAACATTCCTTTTACTAATCATTTTCAGCTGATGGAAAGGAAATGGTTCATAAAGAAGACATAAAACTAGACAGGTGCTCTTTTTGCCATGATATAGGTATCACAAGCAGGTAACAATATTCGTTATCAAATTAACCACCGAAACTAATTATAAGCCTGGCTATCTATGAGAACTCATTTGTGTAAATTAATGAATCTATTTCTGGGTTTTTGGTTTTTAGGTACATTGCGATATTGGATTTTCCACTGACAATAGATTTAAACAGACTACTAAGAAGAGAACCGTGAGTACACAAACACACACATATATATAAGACTATGATAAGGCCACAGAGAATCTCTGTTAATGAATAAGGTTTTCATGTTTTTACATGTAGATTAATCAAATACGAGAAGGAGAAATATGCGAGGATTGGGATAATGCCGCTCTATGGTGATGCAGAATCAATCCATTGGTTTGAGGTGGCACCTAATAGCACATTTCATGTCATTAATACTTTTGAGGATGGTGATGAGGTAACTTATCCACGAAGTAATATTTGAAACTGTCCAAGAACTTTTATTTCAGATTCGCTAATTGAGCAATTGCATGCCTACAACTTTGATATAATTTCTACATGTTGTACAAGGTTGTAATATGGGGTTGCAGAGCACTAGATGCAATAATTCCAGGACCTGAAGATGGTCTAAATGAAAATTGGTTCTCTCGTTGTTATGAATGGCGATTAAACATGAAAAATGGGGAGGTTAAGGAGAAATATCTCACTGCACCGCAACAGTTTATGGATTTTCCCCTGATCCATCCAAGTTTCTCAGGAATTAAGAATAGATATGGATACACCCAAGTGATTGATCCCATTGAGAGTTCTGCTGCAAGTAACTATTAATTATAACCCGGTTTCGGTATTCTATTTAACATTTACACCCTTACATATCGTAAATCTAGATTTTTATTTGATGAAATGGTTTATGTTTGACTATTTAGACATTCCTAAATATGGAGCTCTAGCCAAGCTGCATTTTGAAGAACCATGTTCAGAATTCCTTACGGTAAAGGATGGCTTGCAATGAATTGAAAATCCATATGCTATTGACTTTGTTTTTATATATATGTTTTTTTTTGGAAGTATCTGTTTTCAAACTTTTTTTTACAAATTACACTAGGTATGACCAATCATACACTCTTGATTAAATTATGTCCGGTGACATAGTGTAATTTATAAACAAAAATTTTGTAAATACAACATTCCCCATGTTTTTTTTTTTCCTTAAACTATTATAACTTTTTAATTGCGTAAATCAGGAAGAAACACAAGAAGAAGAGCCTATAAGGGTTGAATATCACAGGTTTGAAAGGAATGTGTTTTGCACTGGATCTTCCTTTGTCCCTAAAGAAGATGGTCTTGAAGAAGATGATGGTTGGATAATCACTTTTGTTCACAATGAAGACACCGGCATATCTCAAGTGAGTTCACTCTGTGACATGTATAATATTTTAATTGATCTAATTGCTCAGAATCGTAATTAATAGTTACATCCTTTTTGTTTTTCTTGCAGGTTCATATAATTGACACAAAGAAGTTTTCTGGCGAGGCAGTTGCCAAAATCACCATGCCTTGCAGGGTTCCATATGGATTTCACGGGGCTTTCATGCCAATCTCATTTTAATTTGCAATTTTCTGCATTGTGTTGTGTTATATACTTATTTGTATTAATTTGCAACTCTGATCTATGGTACTATTGTTCGTTGATGTACTGTCATGAGATTACCTTGTTCCTTCATTGCTCATTAAGTTTCAAGATTATGTCATATCGACGTATAATTGATCCAGCCCAATAATTAACAAGGTCAACGTAAACTGAAAATAACCAAAAAGTAAGCTTTGGTATCAGCAGTATAAAAGCAAACTGAAAATGGTTCTGGGATGTTGAACTCTATTGAGATATATAGTCCCACATTAGTTATATGGGCATCTAATGTGGAGTTTATAAGGCATTGGGTACTCCCACCCTTCGAGCTAGCTTTTGGGGTGGTGTATCCCAAAGTTCTTTACAAACTCTGAGTCTCCATTGCTTGGAAATGGGTTAACTAAAGTGTATATAAATGAAAGGACATATCAACATAATCTTTTAAGGTTTTGGGTTGCGATATACAATGTTAACGTAAAATTTTGGGTCAGGCCTATTTTATGTTGTTGGTAAAGCTTTGTCCGTTGGTGGTTATCCGTGGTTATTGTTGGTAACCTCTGAGCTCCACTGCTCTAGTATTAGAGCCATGTTGGGTTTGAGCTACCAAAATGTTTGGCTAGAAGGCGCGTTGAGTATTTTGAGCCTAATATTGATATACTCTCTCTCAACTGAGTACCTCTCAACATAGTACCTAGGCGCAAAGTACATATCGTTGTCAAGCGGAGTACCCCTCAACAGAGTACCTAGGCGCAAAGTACATATCGTTGTCAAACGGAGTATCCCTCGATCGTTGTTAAGCTAAACCAACTATACTAAGTGGGTCCGACATCATATTTCAACTCAAAACCTTAATGTATTGGGTTCATAGATTTATCCACTTATATCTAATTTACTTAGCCCATTACCAACTAATGTTAAACATCCCAACAAGATTCTTGGCCCAGAAAAAACACTTATATTTAATTTACTTAGCCCATTACCAATTAATGTTAAACATCCCAACAAGATTTTTGACCCAAAAAAAGCAAGAGTTGAGACAAATTAATACGATGTTGTTGCAATCTAAGGTTAACCCGTTACCAACCCGCGAATTGATCCAATCCATCTCATATGAAGGTGACATATGTATGTTGAATTAATGAGATAATACACAACTCAAGCCATTCAAATAGAGAGGATAAACAGGATGATTCGATAAGTCACACCCATTTTATCACCTTTATATATAAAATAGCAATAAAATATTCAATAAGTCAGGTTATAGAAAGCAACCTACTAATAGAAAGCACCAACTACGTAAATGCACCAACTACGTCAATACTTATGGAAAGCAACCCCAGGACCAATCTACTTTCTTTAAAATAATTAGTTAAATCGTCGACCTGTAATATATAACTTAAAATAATAGCTCACTCCTCTATGATAAATTTGGGGATATAATTTTTCATATTACATGAGATAATTTATTTCATACAACATACAAAAAAATGGATGAAAATCAATTATTTTCTTTCTCTTTAATAAGTCTCATCCATTTTTTTGTTGTTGCATGAAACAAATGAGAAACAATATCCACATAAATTTAAATTCTTATTTTTAAAAAGTAATGTAATTTTTGTGCGTATTCATATCTTTTGAACTTTGTTGCGAACTCGGCGAGTGCACCGGTTATACAAGAAATAAAGTGATTGAGTAAGAGTATCATTCTCATAAGGATTAAATTTCAACAACTAATTCGCTACTTACATTTAAGCTGGACAATTGATCAAGAGAATTGTATTAAAATTAAACTAATAACAAAGCAAGAAAGCGAAAATCGAGTTACTTGACAATAAATAAACACATTTTTAGGGTCTCGATTTCCCTAAATCTTCCCTTTATATTATGAATTAAAACCTTTAATAAATTTTCATATTGCCAATCGATTCCCCTAAGTTAATTAAGACTCAATCTCTTGACATCCTAATTCTTTACTCTCTTTAGAGAATCCTAGTTCCCTGGTGGTTCTTCAAAGAAAATAAGCATTAAATCCAAGAATCATAAAGATTGCATTCTTCCTATGTGCATCCCTAGAATCATAAGAATTAATGATGAATTTACCACGCACAGTTTATATATCAACATTCTTATTGTCATAGATTCACCCTAGATTAATCTACAAGATCAAACTCATAGAAGGCATAAAGAAAAGATTAACTCATACGATTTAAAAGGAAATATTAACATCAAAGATTATTCATAACATAAAGATTTGATTGTGTTCCATCCTAACTATAAAAAAACTGGCCTAACATATTAAAATCAAGAAATCAAGAAAGCTTCCCCAAACTCCATTAGTGTGATGGCACGGTAAATCTTCAAGAATCATAGCATAATCTTGTCTGTGACTCGTCTCTAACTCTCAAAAGCAAGAAGATCGCGCTTCTTTGATAAAAATTATGCCTCCGATGTCAAGTTCTGTCAAAGACTCTTGAATAATAGCTTAAATAAGTGTAAGAATCTTTATTTCAGGTGAAAATCACATAATGAGTCTTAATTGGATTGCAACAGCGCGTTAAAATGTGCTAAAGCGCATTAAAATACGTTATTTTGACAGCAAAAATATGATTTCGTATTTTTGACATAACTGAAGATTTCTCAACAGAAACGCGGAAGCGCATCGTACCGATGTGATGAAGAATAAAGACACCGCTTTGATTACCTGGGGTGAAGTAGCGAGCGTGATAATTTCTCACGTTTAGTTCCCCTTCTCAAGCGCCACGATCTACAGCAATTTCTCACATTTAGTTCCCATATTCATATTAAATAAGATGAGCTGTGTGCCAATAAAAATGAGAACAAATCTTGACCATTGATTTAAAGTAACAAATCTTGTCCATTGAATTGCTTTTGAAAATATATTTTGTTTTGTATTTATTATATTCACCGATTTACCATTAAAGGAAACTTTTTTAAAATTTATAGTGTGAACACAAAGCTGAAATTGAACCACAGTACGACATGTCATCAAGGTTTCCAAATAATGGAATTCCTTTATAATAAAAGATATTTTATTTTGTTTTTATTATATTCACCGATTTACCATTAAAGGAAACTTTTTTAAAATTTGTAGTGTGAACACAAAGCTGAAATTGAACCACAGTACGACACGTCATCAAGGTTTCCAAATAATGGAATTCCTTTATAATATATTCCTTTATAATATAAGATATTTGTTTTGTATTTATTATATTCACTGATTTACCATTAAAGGAAACTTTTTTAAAATTTGTAGTGTGAACACAAAGCTAAAATTGAACCACATTATGACATGTCAGCAAGGTTTCCACATAATGGAATTTGAAAATAAGATGAGTTGTGTGCCAATAAAAATGAGAACAAATCTTGACCATTGATTTAAAGTAACAAATCTTGTCCATTGAATTGCTTTCGAAAATATATTTTGTTTTGTATTTATTATATTCACCGATTTACCATTAAAGGAAACTTTTTTAAAATTTATAGTGTGAACACAAAGCTGAAATTGAACCACAGTACGACACGTCATCAAGGTTTCCAAATAATGGAATTGCTTTATAATATAAGTTATTTTATTTTGTTTTTATTATATTCACCGATTTACCATTAAAGGAAACTTTTTTAAAATTTGTAGTGTGAACACAAAGCTGAAATTGAACCACAGTACGACACGTCAGCTAGGTTTCCACATAATGGAATTCCTTTATAATATAAGAAGATATTTTATTTTGTTTTTATTATATTCACCGATTTACCATTAAAGGAAACTTTTTTAAAATTTGTAGTGTGAACACAAAGTTGAAATTGAACCACAGTACGACACGTCATCAAGGTTTCCAAATAATGGAATTCCTTTATAATATATTCCTTTATAATATAAGATATTTGTTTTGTATTTATTATATTCACTGATTTACCATTAAAGGAAACTTTTTTAAAATTTGTAGTGTGAACACAAAGCTAAAATTGAACCACATTATGACATGTCAGCAAGGTTTCCACATAATGGAATTTGAAAATAAGATGAGTTGTGTGCCAATAAAAATGAGAACAAATCTTGATCATTGATTTAAAGTAACAAATCTTGTCCATTGAATCGCTTTCGAAAATATATTTTGTTTTGTATTTATTATATTCACCGATTTACCATTAAAGGAAACTTTTTTAAAATTTATAGTGTGAACACAAAGCTGAAATTGAACCACAGTACGACACGTCATCAAGGTTTCCAAATAATGGAATTGCTTTATAATATAAGTTATTTTATTTTGTTTTTATTATATTCACCGATTTACCATTAAAGGAAACTTTTTTAAAATTTGTAGTGTGAACACAAAGCTGAAATTGAACCACAGTACGACACGTCAGCTAGGTTTCCACATAATGGAATTCCTTTATAATATAAGATAGCTTTCGAAAATATATTTTGTTTTGTATTTATTATATTCACCGATTTACCATTAAAGGAAACTTTTTTAAAATTTATAGTGTGAACACAAAGCTGTAATTGAACCACAGTACGACACGTCATCAAGGTTTCCAAATAATGGAATTCCTTTATAATATAAGATATTTTATTTTGTTTTTATTATATTCACCTATTTACCATTAAAGGAAACTTTTTTAAAATTTGTAGTGTGAACACAAAGCTGAAATTGAACCACAGTACGACACGTCAGCAAGATTTCCACATAATGGAATTCCTTTATAATATAAGATTTACCATTAAAGGAAACTTTTTCAAAATTTGTAGTGTGCACACAAAGCTGAAATTGAACCACAGTACGACACGTCAGCAAGGTTTCCACATAATGGAATTCCTTTATAATATAAGATAGCTTTCGAAAATATATTTTGTTTTGTATTTATTATATTCACCGATTTACCATTAAAGGAAACTATTTTAAAATTTATAGTGTGAACACAAAGCTGAAATTGAATCACAGTACGACACGTCATCAAGGTTTCCAAATAATGGAATTCCTTTATAATATAAGATATTTTATTTTGTTTTTATTATATTCACCTATTTACCATTAAAGGAAACTTTTTTAAAATTTGTAGTGTGAACACAAAGCTTAAAATTGAACCACAGTACGACACGTCAGCAAAGTTTCCACATAATGGAATTCCTTTATAATATAAGATTTACCATTAAAGGAAACTTTTTCAAAATTTGTAGTGTGAACACAAAGCTGAAATTGAACCACAGTACGACACGTCAGCAAGGTTTCCACATAATGGAATTCCTTTATAATATAAGATAGCTTTCGAAAATATATTTTGTTTTGTATTTATTATATTCACCGATTTACCATTAAAGGAAACTTTTTTAAAATTTATAGTGTGAACACAAAGCTGAAATTGAACCACAGTACGACACGTCATCAAGGTTTCCAAATAATGGAATTTCTTTATAATATAAAAATATTTGTTTTGTATTTATTATATTCACCGATTTACCATTAAAGGAAACTTTTTTAAAATTTGTAGTGTGAACACAAAGCTGAAATTGAACCACACTACGACTCGTCAGCAAGGTTTCCACATAATGGAATTTGAAAATAAGATGAACTGTGTGCCAATAAAAATGAGAACAAATCTTGACCATTGATTTAAAGTAACAAATCTTGTCCATTGAATTGCCTTCGAAAATATATTTTGTTTTGTATTTATTATATTCACCGATTTACCATTAATGGAAACTTTTTTAAAATTTATAGTGTGAACACAAAGCTGTAATTGAACCACAGTACGACACGTCATCAAGGTTTCCAAATAATGGAATTCCTTTATAATATAAGATATTTTATTTTGTTTTTATTATATTCACCGATTTACCATTAAAGGAAACTTTTTTAAATTTTGTAGTGTGAACACAAAGCTGAAATTGAACCACAGTACGACACGTCATCAAGGTTTCCAAAAAAATGGAATTCCTTTATAATATAAGATTTAAATGTACCGATCTAAATAGAAAAAAAAATTAGGACTTAAAAAAATATATGAATAAAAAAAATTCTCAATATAATAAAAGGGAACACAAGATTTGGTGCTCTTGATGTATTCAAGTTTTTCTCCTGCTTCAGAGAAATAAGAAATGATTGGCAAATAAGACACTTTCCACGAGCATTTTTTTTTTTTTTTTCCTTTTCTTAAGAATAATTTAAAAGACTGTAAGTCCAGCTGAAATACTTATCCAATGTAATGCATAACATCGCGATCCTCTAAACATAATTAAAAACTTAAGCACTTGTCACATGAACGAACAACCAGTGAAGTGCAGTTTCCCGACAATAGTGATTTGTTTGCATCACAATTGAACAGAGAGACCAATCACAGATGCTATGTATAAGCAAAGGGATTGCTAATAATGTCTGGAAATGCCAGAAGGGAATCATTCCAAAAGTGAAATAATTGGCAAGGGAATCAAATCAGCCATTGCGCGCCTTTAACACATCCTAGCGGAGGTAAATGAAGCAGGGATTTTGACTCGACTCGTGAAGACCTGAGTTTATATGTTTAAAATAGGTTGTTGGAATAAGGTTTGAAGTTATATAAAGCTCGTTCAATAAAAAAAAAATCTCATTCTTCAATTCAAAAGCTCGGCCCTAGAGTCTATCAGTTAGCCTAATTTTTTTTTTTTTATATTTTTTATGCTACTTGTAATAGTCCTCTCTGTCCTCAATTCATTTCACCCCTAATTTTATTGGTTAAAGAGACTTTTTGAATAATTTTGTTCTATATTGTGCTGTTTGGATATACATTCTGTTTGGATATACATTAAATTTATGAATATTTATGGAATTACTAGTACTGTTGATTGTATATTCTGTTTGAATAAAATTTTGTTATCTTATTTTTTTTAAACAGACTAAATCAGACTTTTAATTTTTGTAAATAAGTCATGTCATGCCGATAATTATATTCATAACAGATAACAGACTTGGTCAAGCTGATACATTTAAGCACAGGCTTAATCTTTTAAAATCAAAACTCGGCTCGGCGCGTTAACAGCTCAAGGTTAGGATTAATCCTAACCCACCAATATATATCTCATCACTAAATATGATTATTGTGCATAACGTAAATTCATACAATATCACTTAATTAAGCATGTTGTCCTATTTAGTTAACTTTTCATATTTAATATTTAATTTTTATTTTTATTTTATTTCTTTTAGTCTTCTTAAATATTATGTTTCTAGCCGCCTCTATCATAAGTCCTTTTGACAAATATTTTTTATCATGTTGATCATATAAACTAACATATATTAGTAACTTTTTTTGTCTTCACATGAAAAGTTTAGGATTAGGGAAGCCTCTTCCATTTTCAATGTTACGACAAAACACTAACTTGATCTACAACTTACAATGAAATCAGATATTACTTATTATTTAAGGATTAATATATTTAAATTTAGGGATTAATATTTCTTACCTCTGATGAGATAATTTTATTTTCTATACACATATATAAATATGAGTTTGTTTTTCTCTCTTCTCTTCAAGTAAGTTCACATGGACCTCGCACATTTTTATGTGTATAGAAGATAGAAATATCTCCTACATACATATAAAAAAATGTATTGGGGCTAGGCCTCTTTTGTTCACCAAAAAAAGTGTATGAGACCCATGTAAGAAAAAGAGAAAAAAAAAATGGACCTTACATACTTTTATATATATATATATATAAGAGATATATTTATTTCCTATAATATGAAAAAATATTGCACCCTTTGTTAATATATATATAAGGCTTGCTCTCGTTTACTATATATTTATCTAGTTGGAAGTGTTGCAGCTAAACGCAACTAGTGAATGGAAACACATATGGCTACTTCAAACATGGTTCTTGCAGTGAATTCCTCTGTTCAGAAACGACCCTTTATTGTCCCACACAGGTTTAAGCACTCCATGAGTGTAGGACTTTCCTCCGTATTCAAGGTATTTAAATCTGACTCTTCATGCATGTTAAAACCTGACGTCGTTTATGTGACTTAAATTGTCGTTCACTTCACGAGCAGCCAATCTTAAGAGCGTTTCCGCAAATTCCGCTGCAAATTGATGCATCGAAAACCATGACAGACATTAAAACTAAATTCCTTGAGGCTGTTGTCGATTCAGTATTTGAGTATGTGGATCAGCCACTGCTTCCATCTCAGGTGAGGTATCTAACATAAGTGTTTTCATCCATAGCAGTTATATTATATATACTATGGCTTCGTTAATCTCATATTGCATGAGGAGAAGATCTCATGTTGGATAGACGTATGTGGTGGGATCCGTCATTTATAAAGAAAAAATCAATGAGATAAAACGATCCTTATTTTACGTAAGAGTAGTTTTCCCCGTGTACTATCCATCATTTTAATTATTTATTAATAAATAGTATTTTGCAGAGTAACTTTGCTCCGGTGGAAGAGATAGGGGAAGCCACGCTTATCACTCACATCCAAGGCGAAATACCACAGCATTTTCCAGAGGGTGTCTTCATTCGAAATGGTGCATCCCATGTTACCTTCTAACTTTGGATCTGTGCTTAACAAGATTATGGAAAAGGGAAACATGAAAATAAAATTATTTCTTTCACGCTTTTTTATATCACTTGTCTTTTAATTTGATCAATCACTTTTTAGTTTTTACATCACTGTTCTTTTAATTCTGCTCTTATCGGAGTCCAAGTGATAATTAGTAACAAAAAAAACTTGCGCATTGTTGATTCTTGCAAATTTTACTACTTATTTTCAGTTCATAAAGATTTAATGGTCACATTCAACAAAGCTAGTTCGGCCCTAGATTATATTAAGTTAAACATGGCCTATTACAAATAGAAATAGTAAAATAGAACATGCCTATATTACCAAAAAAAAATAGAACAGACCTAAATTGTTAAAAAAACTTATTTAGAAAATACGTCATAGGCTTTTTTTTTACATATTGAGTCTATAAGCTTACACGTTAGTCTATATCGTATTATTTATTTTAAATAAAATTATTATTTTAATAATTCTGAATAATAATTTAATATTATTTTAATTATTCTTTTAATTATTGAATGTTTAATAGGCTTAAACAGGCTAACAAGCTTAGACCAAGACTTTTATTTTTTTAAATATAAGTCAAGTCAGACTTATAAACACGTCAGGCCAGACCCAATTTTTGTTTACATAGAACTAACCTATTTAAGCCAAAGCTTAATCTAACCTATTTACACCCCTACATACAACAACCTCTATTAGTGACAACAAACTTTTCACACATGACTTCTGCGGTCTAGCTATAGGAAACAAAGATCAAAACAAAAGCGTACATCGTTATAGATATTTATAATAATTATTCTTGTATTTGTATTTATGAGGGAGGTTATACTTACTACCTCTTTTACTTACTACTTCTAACTACCAAATCTTAATTGTTGATTTCCGTCAATCTAACGGTTATAATTAATTGGAAATTAATAATTAATTAATAAGTATGACCCAATAAATTATAACCGTTAGATTGACGAAAATCAACGGTTAAAATTTGGTAGTAATAGGTAGTAAGAAAAAGAGGTAGTAAGTATAATTTCTCCCTGTATTTATAGCTAAAAGTTATTTATGGAAATAACTTATCTTATATTTATAATCCCTTTTTACATACAACTATTTATTATCGTTAAATTAAAATTAAATTTACCGTTATTGGTATTATTTTGTTATTGTTGATTAGAATTTAATCTAACATAATAGAAATAATTATAAGAAGTTATAAGGACAGTTCTTTCATCTTTTATATGTGTATTGACTGAATTTTTTATTTTTTATTTTTTTGGTAAAAATGTTGACTGAAATTTATTACAAAATACATTGATAGCGCAAATTTACGTAACATACATACACTCGTCTCCTTTCACTTTTTATAAAGTCCAGGTTTTCATTTTATTTGACTTTTTTTCTTCATTTCACATGTACACGTTCGTTTTCATAAAATTGGAAATAAGGAGTCTTTGAAATTTTTTTGGAAATAAGAACAATTGATACCAGCATTTAAAAATAGCTCCATATAAATTCTCTATGATGTGTTTATCGTTTACTCTTAGTCATGAGTTGGCTAGGTATCATCAGAAGATGCTTTTTACCACTATGGTGGGTAAAGGACAAAAAATTATTAATAAACATATATTTGGTTTCTTTAAAGTGAGAGGTGCAGAAAAAATACAGAATTACCATCATGGATTAAGAAAAATAAAGAGAATATATTTTAATAACTCTATAGTTGTAATACATGTTGATATATTTTATGATAATTTTTAACGGTGGATTTTTGACTAGCTGTTCATAGTTGTATAATATTGTGCACTTGAGGGAAATCAAATTCATGTAATAGTTATCTCCACTCTTACCAAAATAATTAAAAATAACTAAGTTGTCCCTGCGACGCATTTGATATGTTGCTAAGTTTATTCATACTTATCTCATGTATTACCATACGATAGGACCAAATCCACTATTCAGAGGACTCAAATCAACTAAGTCTATTTTGGGGAAGACAAATAGCTCTTGGGTGGAAGGAGAAGGAATGCTTCATGCTTTGTATTTCAAAAAACAAAGTGACGGGAACTGCGACGTCGTCTACAACAACCGATACGTTGAAACTGAAACATACAAGCTTGAGAAACACAGTACCAAACCTTTGTTACTCCCTGCAGTTAGAGGAGATTCACTCGCCGTATTGTCTTCGCTTCTGCTAAACCGGGTAAGCATTCTTTTAGCACATGCATTTTGTTCCAATGCCTAACAAGAACAAATTAATTAGTCTCATTTTAGATTATATTTAGACTATAGTGCCCAATTATTAGGGAAAGATATATTGAATTAACTAAGAATAGCAAGTAGATTTCAGAAGCAACATATATTGATTGATACTCCGTTACGCCGGCCCTAGCAATTTTTTCCGAATAGCCTTGCATTTATATGTGTAACATTTATTTTTCGCTTAAAGTTGATGGTTTTATAAAAATTCTAAACTTCATTAACTTGATGATATATGAAATCTTAAAACATTTTTGGGGAGAACGACCAAAATGTCACACTATTCACACAAAAATTATCTGAATGTCACAGATCAAATTTTTTTTCTAAAATATCACGTCACCTAACTTGCTATTGGCGAGTTAGGTGTGGACATCTAGCCTCAAGTTCATAACCATGTAAACTGCTGCACAGTGCAGTGAGATTATTAGGCAGACAGTTTCTGCCACAACCTGCCAAACTCGCTATGCTGCATAGCATGTTACGTATCAGTTTTTTTGACACGTGTTCATACATATTGTGCTCCATAGCTATTATGTGTAAAGAGACCAGCATTCCAGCATTTTTTATCTAATACGTTTATTAGACCAAAAACATTTGAATGTTGGTCTTCTTACACATAATATATGTCAAAAAGGCTGACACATAACATGTTATGCAGCATAGCAAGTTTGACACGTGTCAGACACGTAACACACTAAGTTGCCTAGCATTTTATGTCGTGTGACAGAAGCTGTCTGTCATGTAATCTCGCTACGCTGTGCAATGGCTTACGTGGCCATGAACCTGCTGCCACGTGTTCACACCTAACTCACCAGGAATAAATCTTTGGTACTACTGCTGCACTAAAGATTCAGTGCATCCCACCAATAGCAGCATTACATGTCAGCTAAATTTCTCTTTTCTCTGCCAAATTATTTCTCTCTCTCCTCTGATGTGTAATGCTCCTATTAGTGGGATGCAGTGAATCTAGGTGCAACGGATGCACCTAAGATTTATTCACTCACCAGGTGTTGTAGAGAGTTAGATACGTGGCATTTTGGGGGTGGGGGGGGGGGGAATCTGGTCCGTGGTATTCAGGTAATTTTTTGTAAATAGTGTGGCATTTTTGTCATTGTCCCACATTTTTGACTTTTTGTCACCTCATTTTTACTTCTTTGTTTTTTGGTAAAAGTTCTTTGAATATCTTAATAACTGAAATTGCCATCTATAATTAAACTTAAGGTTTATCATCTATCATTTAACATGACCACAAAAACTTTCCTTCACATACAACATTTTGTGGGGCCCGCAGCAAAAAAAAACTCTGACACGCAAAACGAATCTCTATAACATTACACAGTCACTTTTCCTACAACATAACTCTTATAAAACCCTTAAACTTATCATTAAAATAAAAAATGAAATAAAAGATACCATTAATCTCAAATTTATGTAATAATCTCCATGGGTATTGTTGATATTCTCATATTAGATCAGTCATAATAATTAAACCTTATCTTTTTCAATATTTGAATTTGCATATTTTTAAAAAAATAAATTTTGTAAAATTTCTCTCACAATTTTTTTTATAATAAGATTAAAATAAAATGTAAGTTAATACGAATATACAATGTTACTACCAAACACATCATCTAAAATCATAAGATGCTTCATAATCGATAACCAAAGTAGTAAACTAAATATTGTTCCTGAATCACTGGCTACATATATATTTGTAGGGATGTGCAAAATAACCAAAAAAGTGGGTCGAACCATGAACCGAACCGAACCGCTCCATAAAATAACCGGTTTTAAAAAACTAGTTCATGAACTGAACCGGTTTTTAAAGAACCGGTTCATGAACCGAACCGGTTTTTAGAACCGGTTTAAGAACCGAACCGGTTTTTATAACCGGTTTAAGAACCAAACCAGTTTTTAGAACCGGTTTAAGAACCGAACCGTTTCCGAACCGAATCGAACCATTTTCAAACCAAACCAAATTAATTTTTATAACTTTATTTTTTTAATTTTTTAATTTTTTTCTTTTCAAAAGAGGGTCGACCCGAACCGGTTCCGAACCACTTCCGAACCGGTTCTGAACCACTTCCGAACCGGTTCCGAACCGAACCGAACCACTTTCGAACCGAACCGAACCACTTCCGAACCGAACCAGTTTTGGTCCGAACCGAACCATTTAAACCAATTCGGTTCGATTTTCCAAAAAAATCGGTTCGGTTCGACCCATGCACATCCCTATATATTTGGCTCCCATGGCTTCGGACACCACCTTTACCATTTTAGGCCATGCATGTTGGAAACACTTTAGGGCGTGAAAATTGTTACATAACAGAAAAAAGTAAATTAAGGTTTTTAATTTGAAATTAAGGGTTTTATAAGAATTATGTTGTAGGAAAAGTGGTTGTATAATGTTACAGAAATTCATTTTACGTGCCTTAATTTTTATTTTTATTTTTTGTTTTAAAAAGTGTGGGTCGCACAAAATATAGTGTGTATAGGAAACTTTGTTGTGTCATGTTAAATGACAAAACGTAAACCCTGAAATTAATGGTGCGTTCTTTTATCTGTTAGTTAACTAGGACTTTTAAGATTGTCATGGAACTTATAAAAAAAAAGTAACAACAACTGACAAAAATGTTTCATATGTTAATAAAGTAAAAAATGTTTATCCTTTTTAAATGATACAACTTATATCCTTTCATTCTCACAAAGAGAGGAGACTCACACCTTTAATTTTTTTGTCAACTCTCTCTCCTCCTTTATCTATCTCTTTCTCTCTCTTAAAATTACACAACTTTATATCTTTTAAAATGATACACACTTTACCCGTTAATACAATATTGGTTCGTATTTTTTACGGTATTTAGATAAAGTTTTGGTAGTTGATCAAGTTATTGGTTGGTTGAAGGTCATCTCACTAGTGATGAATTATCTTCTTGTGGATTTCACAGTTGAGATTTGGAAAATCAAATGAAGATTATAGCAACACCAATGTGATAGAGCATTCAGGCAAGTTCTACTCGGTTACTGATAATCACATACCACAAGAGATTGACATCCTCACACTTAGTACTTTGAAGGACTGGGATGTCAATGGAGCCTGGAATCGTCCTTTTGCCAGCCACCCCAAGGTTTCTTTTATATATATGAGCCCCACTTTAAGTTTTAAGTACAAAATTTTGTTTGCTTAATTCAAACAACTTTTGATTTGTTTATTGCAGAAAGTTCCAGGTACAGGAGAGCTAGTTATTTTTGGGGTAGCTGCAGCTAAACCCTATCTGGAAGTTGGAATAGTATCTGGTATATATTCTCTGAGGTTCATTTTTTCTGCGCAAGTTACTACAGATAAGTTTTCTGCAATGCCCACGACGTCGTTTTGGGGCAGAAATCATAGTGTTTTTGTAATTTTAATTTATTTTAGAGTTATAATAGTCTTTATATTTATAATTTTTTAAGATTTCAATACCAAAACAATGTCGTTTTGGGAATAAATGCAGATGACTTATCTGCAGTAACTGAAACATTTTTTCCATTCTCCAAATGCCAAATAATATTGAGGAAATATTACAGTGCTAATAATTGATTTTGATTGAATGTTGTGGCGGTGTGTAATATAGATAACATTCCTTTTATTAATCATTTTCAGCTGATGGAAAGGAAATGGTTCATAAAGAAGACATAAAACTAGACAGGTGCTCTTTCTGCCATGATATAGGTATCACAAGCAGGTAACATTCGTTATCAAATTAACCACCGAGTGGAATTATAAGCCTGGCTATGAGAACTCACTTGTGTTAATTAATGCATCTATTTCTGGGGGTTTTGTTTGCAGGTACATTGCAATATTGGATTTTCCACTGACAATAGATTTAAGCAGACTACTAAGAAGAGAATCGTGAGTACACAAACACACACATATATATATTGTTGCTACTCTCGGCAAGTGCACCGATCGTACAAGTAATAAAGTGATTAAGTAAGATATCGTTCCCACGAGGATTAAACCCAAGCACTGATTCGCTATTGCAAATTTAGTTGGACAATTAAAAAGGAAGGTAACGTAATTTGTATGTTGAAGGAATTTGATAACATGTAATTAAAACTCTGAATTTAAAGAAACAACTGAAAAATAAATGATAGAATTAAAGTAATAAAACGAATGTAGTTAGGGTTCTGACTTCCCTGATGTCCTCAATACGTTATTAATTAACTTGTTAAGGACATGCTCTTAATATATTGCCAATCGATTCTATCTACGTTAATTAGGGCTCAATTCCTTGTTACCCTAAATCTATGTAATCCTGGAAGAACTCTAGTTCCCCGATTATTCCCCAAGAAAATATGCATTAAAATCAAGAATCATAAGATTGCATAATTACCTTGTGTCTATTCCTATTCCTATTCCTAGATCACAAAGATTATGATAAATTCATCAAATAAAGGTTCATGCACCAACATTCTTATTGCCATACAATCCCCCAAGATCATTCTATAAGGAGCAAACTCATAGAAAGCATTGAACATAGATGAATTTATTCAAATATAAAAAGAGAAGAATTCATAACAATTAATCCATAAACATACGATTTAACCAGGTTCCATCATCCCCTAACTATTGAAAGAACTAGCCAGACATGGCAAAATCAAACATAAAAGAAACTAGAAAAGCTTCCCCAAACTCCATTGGTGTTTGGTGAATCTTCAATAATTCCAGTGATGAATTGACTCTGATCCGTCCCCGCCGCTCACGAACATGAATCTCTAACTCTAAGGCTCTAAAAGTGTTTTGCAGTGTGAAGTAGTGAGTAATTCTGACCCCTAGGTGTCTTTTTAAGGGTGAAGAATTCGCATCCTTGGTAGAATATTCCAATTGGGACTAAATTATATTCCTTGGGCGCTTAAGCCTGAATTGGGCGCTTAAGCCGCCTGAGGCAGTAAGTTTGGCTTCGTGCTGCGCGCTGAAGCGCGCTGGAAGGCAATTAGCGCGCTGGAGGGCGCTTAAGCGCGCTCCTCGTGCTGGAATTTCCTACTTGTGGCACGCTTAAGCGCTCTGTACGGCGCTTAAGCGCTCTGTACGGCGCTTAAGCGCCCAGAGGCAGAGGCTATTTGCTTTTGTGTCGCGCTTAAGCGCGCTGTGAGGCTCTTAAGCGCCCAAGAGGCAGAGGCTGAAATGTGCTTTAGGGGGCTCAAGCTTCCTCTTCCAACAACTTGATAAGATCAAATCTTTCTTGTTCTGATCTCCACTATCATCTCTTCTTAGTTGTTGTCCTCATCTTCTCTGGTTGTTGTCCTCATCTTATCTAATCTTTATCTTGATTCTCTTTTCTAACAAATCCTTTAAAATAACAGAAAATGATTTAATTAGATAAAATTCAGATAATGTTCGTGATTATCATCTTAAACCTTAGTTTTTAACTTGTTCAACTAGATAATTCATAATATTTTAGTCCATAAAACAAGATAAACTGAAGGTTTATCATATATATATATATATATATATATATATATATATATATATATATATATAACTATGATAAGGCCACAGAGAATCAGAGAATCTCTGTTAATGAATAAGGTTTTCATGTTTTTACATGTAGATTAATCAAATACGAGAAAGAGAAATATGCGAGGATTGGGATAATGCCGCTCTATGGTGATGCAGAATCAATCCATTGGTTTGAGGTGGAACCTAATAGCACATTTCATGTCATCAATACTTTTGAGGATGGTGATGAGGTAACTTATCCACGAAGTAATATTTGAAACTGTCCAAAAACTTTTATTTCAGATTCGCTAATTGAGCGATTGCATGCCTACAACTTTGATATAATTTCTACATGTTGTACAAGGTTGTAATATGGGGTTGCAGAGCACTAGATGCAATAATTCCAGGACCTGAAGATGGTCTAAATGAAAATTGGTTCTCTCGTTGTTATGAATGGCGATTAAACATGAAAAATGGGGAGGTTAAGGAGAAATATCTCACTGCACCGCAACAGTTTATGGATTTTCCCCTGATCCATCCAAGTTTCTCAGGAATTAAGAATAGATATGGATACACCCAAGTGATTGATCCCATTGAGAGTTCTGCTGCAAGTAATTATTAATTATAACCCGGTTTCGGTATTCTATTTAACAATTACACCCTTACTTATCGTAAATCTAGTTTTTTATTTGATGAAATGGTTTATGTTTGACTATTTAGACATTCCTAAATATGGAGCTCTTGCCAAGCTTCATTTTGAAGAACCATGTTCAGAATTCCTTACGGTAAAAGATGGCTTGCAATTAATGAATTGAAAATCTATATGCAATTGGCTTTGTTTTTATATATGTTTTTTTTTCCTTATAACTTTAAATGTGTAAATCAGGGAGAAACACAAGAAGAAGAGCCTATAAGGGTTGAATATCATAGGTTCGAAAGGAATGTATTTTGCACTGGATCTTCCTTTGTGCCTAAAGAAGATGGTCTTGAAGAAGATGATGGTTGGATAATCACTTTTGTTCACAATGAAGACACCGGCATATCTCAAGTGAGTTCATTCTGTGACATGTATATATTATTTTAATTGATCTAATTGCTCAGAATAGTAATTAATAGTTACATCCTTTTTGTTTTTCTTGCAGGTTCATATAATTGACACAAAGAAGTTTTCTGGCGAGGCAATTGCCAAAATCACCATGCCTTGCAGGGTTCCATATGGATTTCATGGGGCTTTCATGCCAATGTCATTTTAATTTTCAATTTTCAGCATTATGTTGTGTTGTTTACTTATTTTGTATTAATTTGCAACTTTGTTCTAAGGTACTATAGTTCGTTGATGTACTGTCATGAGATTGCCTTGTTCCTCCATTGCTCATTAAGTTTCAAGATTATGTTATGTCATATCGACGTACGTGTAATTGGTCCAGGCCAATAATTAACAAGATCACTATACTGAAAATAACACAAAAGCAAGACTTTGGTATGAGCAGTATAAAAATGATCTTTTTGTTTTTTGGTGACAAAAAAAAAGTTTAGGAAGACACGATGCTGCTGCAATAATCTAAGGTAAAGGCACACTACAACCCTTGGGATGATACTTACATGTGTCCTACTTACGAAAGACTACTAGTGTCATTATCGAACCTAAAACCTTAGTCAATGGATGATGCATTCAATGCTATCCGTTTAGGTAATCGTCTTTGTCAATATAAAATGATTTTTCGTCATGTATGTTACTTTAATGGTCCAAGTTGGTCCTTGGACATACGTGCGCAACTTGAGGGACCTAATAATACGGTCCAAAATTATAAGCCTAATTGCCTTGTCGCCTACTCGAGTCTTCATTAATTAAATATTTCGTACTAGAGGCTTATTTTCTTAATATGAGAGTGTTTTTTTTTTAGTATCTTCTATTTGTTTTTATTGAATTGGCATCCAAATAGTTAAGAAGAAACAAGTTTCTCCTATTTCTTTTCCGCCATCAGAATCAATAATTGAAATAAATGACAGTTTCAATACAAAAAAGTAAACAATACTTATTCAAGTGTAAACCGGGACAATCGTGAATGGAAAAGAATTATGCTAAGCACATATTTAGTATATGATGGCTATTGTATAATATGTCAATCATGAAACAACGTTTTTGGATCATAACAGAGCTCGTAGCTGATGCTGTGATGAATGCTTTTGTCCTCATCGATGAGAAGATATTCTTAATTAATTGTCCAAGAAAAAGCACTACATAAACGAACAAACATATAAAGCTGCCGTGTGGGCCGGGGACTGTCATAGTAAATTAAAAGACAAGATTGAAAGCTTTTGAAATTGTCTGCATTCGTTGAACAAACATCACTGAAGATGCTATGCCAAGTATAGATTTTTTATTTCTACCCATTTATGTTTATTTAGAAAGAACCCTGAAAAAATTAGTAATCTTACCAAGATCTCCAAAATTAGATGGGTAATATCCTCTATAAGAACCGTTTTCTAGTGTCCATGATGATTCCTTCTCTCCTCTTCAACGTTCAAGCCCAAGACATTTTTGGACAGAACAGGCCAGAATTGTCCCAAACTATTCATCCAAGCAAAGGGATTGTGATCACAGTCCTCTCCATAATGTTTACCATAACATTTCTCTTACTTGCCTATGTGAAATTCTGTAGAGATATTCCTCGTGAACTTCTCAACCAAAATCAAAACTTTCATGAACTAACTCGATCAAGGTCTAGATTTTCAGGTATTGACAGAAAAGTAATTGAAACTCTCCCTTTCTTCAAGTTTTCTTCCCTCAAGGGATCCAAAGAAGGCCTTGAATGCACCGTTTGCTTATCCAAATTCGAGGACATAGAGATTCTTAGATTGCTACCAAAGTGCCAGCACGCTTTCCACGTGAATTGCATTGACAAGTGGCTTGAAAACCACTCTACATGCCCTCTTTGCAGGTACAGGGTTGAACCAGGGGACATCAAGAACCTTAACTATTCGTTGAGCTCAAGGTCCCTCAGAGGTCCTTCAAATCTAAATGAGGACCCAAATCTTGAAATCTTTGTCCAGAGAGAGCCATCCCATCGAGGGTCATCAAGATTTGACACTGGAAGTGGCTTTTGGGATGTGGGCAAGAGCAAGAAAGAAGAACTGTTTATTGATCAAGAAGGTGATAGCAGTGGTGGTTATACAAAGTGGAAACATGTTCACGAACTCAATCATAAAATAGTCATCTCTGATGTTGTTACGAGGAGCAGGTGGAGTGATCTTAATTCTTCAGACCTTCTATCCTTGAACTGTGAGATGCTTCATGATATGTGCAGCACAAGATTCTCTCCTTTGGAAAACACCAGCAATGAAAAGTTTTCAAGCCTTCCTTCTGCTTCCAATGAGGAAGAGAATTCATTTACGGCACTAAATTCTACTGAGAAGAGGTCCATGTCTGACATTGCAAATGTTCCTAGGTTTGCAGAAATCAACAAGCAGAATAGAATCAGAGAATACGTGGCATCTAGTGGGGACAATAGGAGCGAAGAGAGGTTGTGGAGGATTTGGTTTCCAATTGCAAGGCGAACAGTGCAATGGATTGCAAGACAAGAAAGAAATTCAGCTGAATTAGAACACAAACCTTTAGCTTCAAACGTTTGATCGATCACTGTAATGGGATGGGACCAAATAGTAGGTACTGTGTATACTATGTGCAGTGTGCACATGTTGATTGTCGGTGTAAGAGAAGGTGGTAAATTAATGAAACAAGAGAAATATCTTTTGCTCTGATTTGTGCTCGTCTGATTTTACCGTCACCGTATCATATAAGCATACTTTTTGAAAAAATAAAATAAATGGTTGGTGTCTGAGAATCTCGGGCTATTTGACCCCTTTATCTTCTTAATTAATTACTAATTATTTGTTCCCTTATTTAAAATTATTTATCAATCTGTTTCTCTTTAAATGATTAACGTGAAGATTTAATAGATTAAATGGTCAAAATTAGTAAAAATAGTTGGCTTGAGGATTTAATTGATTAAATCTCCCTACAGACAACAAATTATTGAAAATTTAATCGATTAACTTGAAGATTTAATCGATTAAATCTTCAAGTCAATCATTATTGTCAGTTTTGACCATTTAATCGATTAAATCTTCAAGTTAATCAATTAAATTAAGAGGGACAGATTGATAAATAATTTTGAATAAGGAGTAAAATAATTATTAATTAATTAATGAAAGACAAAAGGTCAAAAAGACGAGAATCTCCCCCTTCTTATAAGATAAGGTCAAACTTTCAACTTTTACAAGAATTTACATTGATATTAAATTATTCAATTTAATTTTATGTTATGCAGTTATCATGAACATAAGGTCAACTAAATAGACTAATTTTCATCCTTTTATCTCTCATTAATTATTTAATAATTATTTTGTCACTTATTTATAATTATCTAGCAATCTGTTCCTCTTTAATGGATTAAACCAAAAAATTAATTGATTAAATGATTAAAATAGGCAAAAATTACTGACTTGAAGATTTAGTCGATCAAATCTCCATATTTAATCGATTAAATCTTCTATGCATAAGATTGTTCTTCTGATAAAGAGGAAGATTTAATCAATTAAGTTGAAGATTTAATCGATTAAATCTTCATTTGACCATTTAATCGTTAAATATTCAATTTAATCGATTAAAGAGGGGAAGATTGGTAGATAGTTCTGAATAAGGGGCAAAATGGATATTAAATAATTAATGAGGTGCAAAAGGATGAAAAAGATAACACGTTATCATCATAATACTTTGGGAATTATTTTTATTATGTTACATAACATAAACCCATTTTCTTACACACAAAATTTATATGGAAGTCACTTTAAATTTTTTCTCTTTTTCCTATTCTCTCTCCTCTGTCTTCGTTATGTAAGAGTAGGAAATTTACTTTTATATTTGTAACATAACAAAAACAATTCTTAATCCTTATTAAAACTAGGGAATTGTTTACTCACGTTAAGAATTAACCAGTTTATTAAATTTACATTGATTTATTTTACAACTCAATTATCTTAGAGAGAAGATAAACAAAATATTTTTACCATAATTTAATATTTAAAACATGGGATAGGTTATTATACCTATTATTTTTTTTCCTATCTTTGCCTACCACTCTCAAATACAGTTAGATTAGAATCTCAAGAAGAGAAAAAAAAAATGTTAGTTGGGATTCTGATCTAACGGTATTAAAGAGTGGTAAGAAAAAGTAGGTTAAAAAAATAATAAATAGAATAACCTATCCAAGTCATATAAAAAATTATTTTTATTTGGTAAATAATCTGGCCGAAAACTACATAGAAGATGTGTCTGGATAAACTTAAAAAAATGCTATTCTTTTTAAAATTATAATTTATAAAAAAACTAAAACATTTTTTTTAGTTTTAACATTTTTATTTAAAAATATCTAATTATTTTTATAAATGTTAAATATTTTAATTTAAAAAGGAACTTTTTTTAGGAAAAAAAAATGCAAGTAGAAACACAATTGCAGCATCTATGTTTCCATCGGTGGAACTGGAACTTCCGAAATACTAAGTCCAAAACTCTTGCTGCAGATAATGGCCAGTCTGTCTGCACATTAGTTTTGCTCCCAGAAGGCGTGGCTAATGTAATACTCAAAAACTTTAATAAAAAAAAAAAAAAAATTAATTTGTATAGTAAAGATCTTGCAACTCAATTTAAAGTGGCCTCCACATATAAATAAAAAATAAAAAATTTGCTTTGTAATTTTATAATGGAATTTAGATTGTTTGATGTATTATTTTCAAAATTGGTAGAAGTATCTCATCCAAATGGTGTTATTTTATCCAAGTTCACCGTTGAGTAACGATTGAATAGCATTTTAATTGCTGATCAACCGCATGAAATGCAGCCAACTGTCCCTGTTGGACGCTATAACAACAGTTGCAACCGAACCACCCAACTCTGTCTTGGATTTAGTAACAGAGCCTACCCTATACATAACCTCTTTCATACCGTTTCTGATTCTGTAGCCGCACCAAAATTCTTTGTTCCTACGATAGTTTAATGTTAATTACACTTTATCTGCTGCTAATCCAGCAGTGTTCTTCCAAAAATAACTAAATGAACCCTTTTGGCCCTTTAATTTGCCCGGGACATTTGTGTTCCAACTACTTCGAGGTAATGTTGAAGTTTCAACAATCGTTTTAACTTGGACCAAAAGGAATATGAATCTACATATTGCGTAACCAATACGCAAAATTCAATTCGGAACATCAAAATCCTACCAGCCATATTAATAGAAATTAGAAATTTTCTATCGAAGCTGGCCCGCCTCATGATAATGATATATCATAACTACCCTATTGATACTACACCTAATCAGGCCGAACAAATGAGTGGATGGCTAAGGAAAATTTTGCGGTCTAAATATTGGGATTATTGGAGAAAATTTTATTTTATGGGTTTTATCAAATTTATGTTGTAGGAAAAGTGATTGTGTTATGTTATAGAGATTCGTTTTGCGTGCCGGAATTTTTTTTTTTGCTGCGGTCCCATAAAATGTTGTGTATGTAGGAAATTTTTTGTGATTATGTTAAATGATAGATGATAAACTCTTATATATATATATGTGTGTGTGTGTGTGTGAAATCATGTGAAGTGAAGAAAAAAAAAAAGATAACATAAACCTGATGCACTTTTATGTACATTAGTAGAAGTGTAAATGAGTTAGATGGCCAGGAGGCTATAGCTTATCCTACTTTTAATTTGATTTAACTTATCCGTTTTAAAAATAGTACAAATTTGAGATCATCAAAAGATTTGTTTAGAAATCACGCCACAAACCAATTTGAGCAAGTTTGGCCTTTAAAACTCCAAGGCTCATATTTTATTAATAAATGATATTTTATTTTATTTTATTTTATGTTTAATAAAATAATATCTTATTATTTTTTAATAAATTAATATATTTTATTTTTCACTAAAATAATATCTTATTATTTTCTAATAAAAGCATATTATAATTTCTTTAATTTTTGGCAATCTTTCTTCTTCTCACTTGACTCATATTTTGTTAACCCTAATTTTTTAAATTCCTTCATTGTCACCATTCTTCTCCTTTTCTTCATTCGCCAAATTTTGTTACTCTTCTTCTCCCCTTTCTTAATTTTTATTTCCTTCTAAATCATCCATCACTCACCATTGACTCTCAAGACTTTCGCAGCTGATAGTAAATCCTCATTCTTTGTTCTTTTTTGCCTCATTGACAAAATTGTTTTTTTCCAAAATTTCTATTAAAAAATACATTATTTGACGTACAGGTATTGTATGCATCTATATATCTTATAAGCATTCTACTTCCTTGCCATTTTTTATTTTTGATTAGTTAAATGGTTAATATTTTGGGTTGTTGTGTGCATAGAAAAACAATTCCATCAAGATAAACATACAAAAGAAACAAAATAATCATAACCTATATATTATGAAGTGCAACATTCCTTTTTAAATGCTTAATTTAAGGATTAACACAGATGGGGCATCCAAATTCAATACTAGAGATGCGGCTTGTGGAGGACTTTTGAGGGATGAGACTGGTAGATGGATTCAAGGATTTTCCTATCACATTGGTAAGTGCTCGGCCTTTGTTGCCGAACTCTGGGGTGTGCTTAAAAGTCTTGAATTGGCTTGGAATGGAGGGTGGCGTCGTTGTGTTTTAGAAAGTGATGCTAGTTCAGTGATCACTATGCTCTCTAAGTTTGGGGGAGCAGCTCGAGAGTCTCGTTTGGTGACTCACTTTCGAGCATGGTTACAGAAAGAGTGGGAGGTGCATCTGGTTCATGTCTTTAGAGAAAGCAATGAATGTGCGGACTGGTTGTCTAAATATCCTTTGGAGCATCATTTGAATAATAATTTCACTATTTTTAATTCTCCTCCTCTTGGGACTTTGCCTTTGTATTTGACAGATTTTTCGTTGGGTTGTAATTTTCGTAGAGTTAATCTGAACTAGTCTGTGTTGTTTGGGGCTTTTTGCCTTTTCCTTTTACCAAAAAAAAAAAGGCTTAATTTAATAGGCTTACTAAGTTAAATCAAGTCTTGTATTTTTTAAAAATAGATCAGGGCCAAGCTTATAATTTGGCTTGTATAAAGCTAATTAACAAGTCAAACCAAGTTTGAAATAATTTACACAAATCTAACTCATTTAGACTAAAGTTTGTCTTGGTCTAATTCATTTAGACAATCATATGTAGGACCCACCCACTTATAATAAAAAAAAAAGCATGAAAATTGATGTATGTGTAGGAAAGAGAAACATTCTTCTATAATATAAGAGTATATTTTTCTTTCAAATATTTAAAATATTATGGACTAAAGCGATAATAAAAAAATATAGTAATTATTTTTTATTTTTAAAGAACCAACACAAATAATCTTTAAATGACATGTACTACCAGGATATTAATTAAATCTTTAATTAATTATGGACACTAGCAGGACCACATGAGAAAAAGGACTCACTTTCATTATACAGCTGAAAAATTGAAAAACATTTATACCTATGTACTAAAAAAAAAGAGAAACGGATATAGCTTGATAAATACATCACCCATATTGTTCAAACCCTTATTATATTTGTTAATTCATAGCTCAACGCTCAGGTGTAAAGACCCTATTTCTAGTTTCTCTCAACCTGCAATATTTCTCATGCCATGGATTTCAATGGCAAGAGAAGCACCCTCCTTAATATGATGGACATGGAAAAGACAGAACAGCAATCCCCCATTCACCTTCGAATCCAAACCCATAGAGAGACAAATGAACAAGATGTTCAGTTGAGTTCACCAAGGCCTTCAAGCGTTGATGGAACAATGTTCCCAATGATGTCAACCCCATGTCCAGAATCACCATGGACACTTTCCCCTCTTCCAACTCCTTCCCCTTCTCTGCTTTACCACTGCATCGCTTCCCTCCACCGCCACGAAGGTAACATCTATGCAATTGCAGCTTCAAAGGGTTTAATCTTTACGGGCTCAAACAGCACCAGGATTCGTGTATGGAAGCAACCAGATTGCATGGACAAAGGGCATCTCAAAGCAAGTTCTGGTGAGGTAAGAGCCATTTTAGCTTATAGTAACATGCTTTTCTCCACACACAAGGACCAAAAGATCAGGATATGGAACTTCACGGTTAATTCAGAAAACTTCAAATCCAAGAAAGTAGGTACTCTTCCTAGAAAAACCTCTTTTGTATTGTTCCACAGGGCAAAGAACATAGACAAGCACAAAGATTCTGTTTCCTGCATGGCTTATTACCACTCAGAAGGGTTATTGTACACTGGCTCTCATGACAGAACAGTGAAAACTTGGCGTGTCTCGGATAGAAAATGTGTTGACTCATTCGTTGCACACGAAGATTGCATAAATGCTATCTTGGTGAACCAAGATGATGGTTGCCTTTTCACTTGTTCCTCTGATGGGTCAGTGAAAATATGGAGAAGGGTATACACAGAAGACTCTCACACACTCACAATGACACTCAAATTCCAACCTTCCCCTGTGAATGCACTGGCATTGAGTTCCTCGTTTAACCATTGCTTCCTCTATTCAGGGTCTTCGGATGGAATGATAAATTATTGGGAGAAGGAAAGATTGTGCTATAGATTCAACCATGGAGGGTTCTTGCAGGGTCACCGTTTTGCTGTTCTTTGTTTAGCAACGGTTGGGAACTTGATATTCAGCGGTTCTGAGGACACAACAATAAGGGTATGGAGAAGAGAGGAAGGGAGTTGCTACCATGAGTGTTTAACAGTTTTAGATGGACATAGAGGACCAGTGAGATGTTTGGCTGCTTGTCTTGAGATGGAAAAAGTTGTTATGGGTTTCTTGGTTTATAGTGCTAGTTTGGACCAAACATTTAAGGTTTGGAGGATTAAGGTTTTGCCTGATGAAAAAATGTGCTTGGACTGCACTACTACTGATAATCAGTGTGAAGCTAGAGCCAAGATGTTTGATATGAGCCCTGTTTTGTCACCTTCATGGGTAGAGAAGAAACTTCAAGGTAGCCACTTTCAGTAATAACGTATAACTAATTATTAATAAGTATTCCTCTTCAGTCACCACCACGCATGGGCCATTATTGGTGTTATTTGTCTTGTAATGTCTTCTTCTCTTCTCTTATGCATAGATATTTAGGAAAATATACCGAACTTTTTAATTAGTTCAGAATAAGTTTTATTTTAAATAGTTTAATAACCATGTCTTATAATAGAAATAATATATTATGCATGGAACTAGTTCAGCATGTAATTTACTATCGCATTAATATAATGAAAATTAAAATGAATGATGAGCTCCTGTGCAGTGTATGTATATCTGTTTTTTAATAAATTTTTGGTGCTACTTTAACAACAAAGATTCAGTACATCTCACAAATGAGAGCATTACACATTAGATAAAATTTTCTCTTTTTTGCCACATTTTTCTTTTTCTCTAATGTGTAATACTCACATTTATAGAATATACTGAATTTAGGTGCTATAGTAACACCAAAGATTTATTCCTCATTTTTTATTTTTAGCTTCTGGCCATGACTTTCTAGTTCCGTCTATTAATTAGGCAAGGCCACGTCACTCATCTTTCCTAGATTGGCTTGGAATTTGGTAGAGCCATTAAATGCCAACTGTACCCTATATCATAACTTTAACAATTATGATCATCCATTGGTGACTGTCACATACCATATAAAAATAAACAAAAAAAAAGGGTGCTATTTTTTTTTTGGTGAAAAAAAGGGTGCTATTTTAGTCCCCTAAAAAAAATTCTTATTAATCATTAATTTTTAAATTCTTAAATCTTAATACTAAATCTATTTTTTTTGATAGCAACTTAATACTAAATCCCGGCTAAAGCACAATTTTAAAGTTTTTGGACAAAAGAACTACCCGATTAAAGCTGATTGGATAAGTTTTTCCAAAGTAATGCAGTCAAATATATCACCTATGCTGACAGGACTAGTCCCGTCACTGATACTGACGGGACTCGTGACACGTCAGCGCCTTGTCGGCAGTCTAATTACCATAAAGCTTCGGAAGACCATAATTTGTGACTCGGGTATCCAAATCACATGATTTTTTTTTTTTGATTTCACATAATTTTTCAAGATCTACGCAATGTCACCTCATTTGACATATTTTATGTCCCACAAACATATTTTGAATTTATAACAATTATACCACAATCACAAGAATGTTTATTCATAAGATCTTCAAATTATGTTTGTGTGAGATAAAATATGTCAAATGATATGTCATTATGTAGATCTCGAAAAGTTATGTGAAATAAAAAAAATCATGTGATTTGGATACCCGAGTCACAAGTTATGACTTTGCAAAGCTTTACGGTAATTGGACTGTCTATGTGGCGCTGACGTGGCACGAGTCACGTCAGTATTAGTGACGGGACTAGTCCCGTCAACATAGGTGACATGTTTGACTGCATTACTTTGGAAAAATTTATCCAATCAACTTTAATCGAGTAATTCTTTTGTCCAAAAACTTTAAAACGGTGCTTTCCCACTAAATCCCTAAAATACTAGTTTTGGTTCCTCTAAAATTTTAGTACATACGTTTTGTTTCTATGTCTTTTTTTTTTTTAAGTGAGTTCGTGTGTCTTTAGGCATATATGTTAAAGAATAAGAATAGTATTTATTACATGTTTTAATTATTTAAAGAAAATAAAGATGAGAGAGTAGGGGTAAGGAGTAGGTGGTTTATATAAAGGCGGGGAGAGGGGAGGGACGAGTGAGTCACACGTGATAGCCTTTGGAGAGAAAATAGGGATGTATTGAGTTTTGGATGTATTTTTTACTCACAGTGTGATTAGAGCTTTCCATAGATACTTTATTCATGATTTTTGAATAAGTGTAAACCAAGATACGAATTTTTCAACAAGTTCCGGTCATTAATTGTTGTCCGGTCTACATGCTCTATATGGTGCCAGATCTAAGATGAACTAGACGTTTAATTTATGCATGAACTTTCGTTGATCTTATTGTGGGGAAAGATCATTAATTAATTATTATACATAAATAGATCTTTCCAAACATACATAACACACACAAACACACGAAAGATTAGCTAAGTAAAATACAGCACGGAGTGGAACATGAGGTGCGTGTTCCTAATCCTATTAGGTTTCTTCATCTCCACGGAGTGGAACATGAGATCGGTCGATAAAGAAAGTCTCGTAGATGAAACCTGCAAGGCCACCACCAATGAGAGGCCCAACCCAATAAACCCAGTGATCAGTCCAATTGCCACTAACCAAAGCTGGACCAAAAGATCTTGCTGGGTTCATAGAAGCAGCTGAGAATGCCCCACCAGCAAGGATGTTTGCCCCAACTACAAACCCAACCAGCGTTGGTCCAATCCCAGCAAGTGCTCCCTTCTTGGGATCAACCATTGTACCATACACACTGAACAACAAAGAGAATGTCAACACAATCTCCCAAATTACTCCTTGACCATACCCCACTCCACTAGCCAGCGTGTGAACTGGAATTGCCTGCATATGTTGTGCACAAAGGACAATTAAAATATATTCTAAATTTTTTTCTTTTCTAATTATTAATAAGGGTTTTATAAGAGTTATGTTGTAGAAAAAGTGATTGTGTTATATTATAGAGATTCATTTTACGTGCTAGAGTTTTTTTTTTTGCTGCAGACCCCACAAAATGTTGTGTGTGTAAGAAATTTTTTGTGGTCATGTTAAATGATATATGATAAACCCTATTACTAATGGATCATGTTACAATTTACAATCTTTTGTTTACAACTCTTACAACATATGGGTTTATCATCTATCATTTAACATGACCATAAAAATCTTCCTACACACAAAATATTTTGTGGGGCCATCAGCAAAAAAAAATAAAACTACGGCACGCAAAATGAATCTCTATAACACAACACAATCATTTTCCTACTAGATAACTCTTATGAAACGCTAAAATTATAAGAGTTATAAACTGAAAAAGTATACTTAGAAAGCAAAATTTTGATGAATTAGTTTCTCTTTGGAAAAAAAAATGTGTGGATAATTTATTACCATCCCCCCTGAGAGGTAGTAAAGCAGATAAGAAGCAGCTGCAGATGCTACCAATTGATCAATCCAATAAAGGATGGAACGGAAGACGGTGATATGACCGCCGGCGAGGAGGCCAAGGGTGACGGCGGGGTTGAGGTGGCCACCGGAAATGTGGGCGGCGGAAATCATTACAGCCACCACAAGTGCATGTGCCACTGCCACAGCAAACAAGCCCACTAGTGCATCTCCTCCACCTAGCTTGTCTTTTAGTAACAAAAAAATATAAAAATAGAACGTGAATTACCAAAAGTCCAAAACCATCGTAATTAAGTCGTAACTCATATAATTCTAAAAGTTACATAACAATTTGAATAAGTACCAACGGCCATGGCAGAACCAACGCCGACAAAGACAAAGAGAAAGGTGGCAATGAATTCAACGACGAGGGCCTGAATGCAGTCTGGCTTGGTGGCCTCTAGGGTGGTTCCGAGAGCGATTTTGGCCATGGCAGCTGCTTAATTAATTATAATAATTGTTTACCTTTGCTTCTCAACGGCGGAATCAAATGATCACTTAATTCCCACACGCACTGATCAAAACATCACAAATGATAGAACGATAAACGACGTAGCCAATTATATATTCAAACAAAAGCATATTATTAATAATTGCGTCCAACAACCCTTTACAACTCACGAATGCAAATGGACAACGGGGCATGTTGCAGTGCTACTGCACTACCTAGGGCACTGCTTATTTTCCGCAGTTGACTTATATTATTATTATTATTATTATTATTATTATTATTATTATTATAAATATTATTATCAACTAGGTGATAGTTGGTTATAAATTCAAATATTATTAAATAAGATTCCTTATGTTAGTATCATGTTTTCAAAACATTATTATTGCTAATTTTTGACAAATATAAAAAGATTGATAAAATTACAAGCATTCCTTTTCTTTTTGTTTGGAGATAGTATTCCTTACTCTATACTTCAATTTTTCAAACTCTCACAACATTTTCTTCTTCTTCTTTTTTAATTTCTCTACCAGGTAAGATTACCTGGACAATAAAATTCTCCCTATCAAGTTTTTAACACATTCGCAGACCCATAAATTGATTCATTGATTAACCGACTAATTTGTCGAGTCAAGCAAGACCACATGGACATCAAAGCTTCCTTGCAAAAATTTTAAAACAATTACATATCCAGGACTTAAACTCAAGATCAATAATTAAGCTAAAATAACCATATCAATTAATCTATGTGCTTGGTGATAAACCCTTTAAACTTCAAATTCTACATTTGGGGCGAGGGGGGAGGGGATAGGATGAAAGTCTAGCATTACAATTATGATTGACTCTAAGTGCCTTTTTGACGGGTCTTTTTTTTTTTAGCTTCTCTTTTCCTTAAAAGCATAAGTTAGGCTTAAATTTTTTTTAGAAAAGCTCTTATAATAAAAGAACTTTTTTTATAATAAAAAAAAGTCAAAAATCAAAAGCTCCTGGAAGAAATTTTTTAAAGTTGTATCAACTTTTTTTAAATAAACAGTTTTTAAATAATTTTTAAACTAAAAAATTTATATAATTATCAAATAGCTTTTAGCTAAAAGTAACTTTTAACTTTAAAAAAAAAAATTGCCATATAGCATGTATAGGCTCTAACTAGGAGTATAATTTTAAAATATTTATCATAGGTGGTAAATCTTCCTTCCCTTCCATATTCCAAAAAATATTTCACGTGTGCTTTCCTCCTTCCAAACCAAAGCTTACGTTTCTTGCTCTCTCTGCAATTGATCTTATTGCAGCTCCCCATCCCCACAGGACACGAGCATTGAGGAGTCACCCGTGAAAGGTTTGTGCAATACTCTTGATTTTCTTCTTCTTTTTTCCTTCCAAGAATGTCCCCTTCCTCAGCAGATCATAATATATAAAAATAAGAAGAATTATCATAAATCATTAATTATTCTTTATCCGTTTTTTTATTTAACAATTATAAAGGAGGTTCCTTTTTTTTTGGTAAGCTATAAAGGAGGTTCCTTATTTTTAAATTAATTTTTTTAAAATATCATTATTACTCACATTTTATAAAAATGATATAATTACAAACACTCCTTATCCTACACTTAAATAGTACCATAGATAAATGATAATCAAATTTTCTTAATTGTTTAAAAAAAATCTAGTCAAATTTTGTTGATATCCTAATTTTTAACAATTGATATTGATCAACCAATTGAGAAATTAAAAAATAATAATACACTTTTTATAAGGGTACGCACAGCCGTACAGGTATCATTATTAATAATTAATAACTAATAGTTTTTTTTTTGGTAAGCTTAATAACTAATAGTTATTATATATCTTATTTTATAAACATATAAATATAAAAAATATTATTCTTATATAAGTAAAATACGTAGTTATATATTAGCCAACTTTTTGGTTATACTAATACCTATGTTGCACAGATACCGACATGGGATACGAGACACGACACGACCTGGTTAATTCAAAAAAAATGACATATTTTGATATATGAGGACACGTTTTAAAATTATATAATATTTTTAATATATATAATATAATTTATATTTAATAATATAACAGTCCATAATAAGTCATGTAATCAATCAAATATTCAAATTTCATAACATAAATATAAAGCAAAAGTAATTTTTATACTTTGTTAATTTTTTATGTCAAATTTCATAACAGAAAAAATTTGACTTATAAATTAATTTTTTATTTTTTATTAATAAAAAAAATGTAGACAAAACAAAAGTTGTCGAATGCGTGCCAGAGTGTTGACCGCGTGTCGGAAAAATATGATTGTGTGTAAAAAATACGTGTCAGGACGTGTCGGAGTGTTGATCGTCTGTCCCAAAATACTGATCATATGTCGAATGCGTGTTGGATCGTGTCGGTGTTCACAATCCAAATTTTTTTAAAATCATGTATCCATGCTTTCTTGCTAATACCATAGCTGCGTAGCATATATGAACGATATCGGCAAATATCTAAACCTATTACACAAATAAAAAATAAATAAATAAAATTACTTTATAAAGTGAACCAATCAAAGTATACCAATATTTAAATTTTAGTAAATTAAAAGGGCGGATACAACTTTACTTGCTCACTTTTTTTTTTTTGAATAAATTCAAAGGTATCATCCGGTCATAACCGAAGATTAATCCCTATTGAACACCGTCGGACCCTTTCGGTAGTGGCTCTCTCAATTTTTTTTAAAAGGGTGGTTACAACTTTACTTGCTCACTTTAAAAAGAATTCCATATAATCTATCTCAATATAATAAATTAGAGTGTTAATTATTAAAGATGAGAAATGAGAATCATGAGATAATCTCATTAAAAAGGAAATGTTTATTATTATTATTATTATTAATCTTACGTTTGATAGTCTCAATTCACTTTTCTATATCTTATTTACATGCTTAATAAATTTTTACTTAATTTACTTAGTTATTTTTGTATTTACTTAATCCAAAATAGATCGTCACTTATATATTAAATTAGAATATATTTATAAACTGACTTAATATTTTAATTTATTTTCCCTAAAAAAATGACACATGTTTTTTAAGTCTTTTTATTTAATTTTAAACTTCAATTCATCATGTTTATATTCTTAATAATTTTAATTTTTTTTGTTTTTAAGATATTATTTAATTTTAATATATTTGAAATTTTATTCAAATTAATTATGCATATTTATTTTATAATTTTAAATAATAATTTTAAATAATAATTTTAATTTATTTAAAAAAATTAACTGAATTTAAAAATTCCTGTCAAATGTAAGGGTTACTTGGTAGACGGTAGTGGAAGGCTCATCGTTTTCAGAAACACGTCAGATCGCATCCGCATTCCATCAATTCAGCTTTATCAACATTAATTATTCTATTTTGTCCAGTACCATAAAAGCCTCATACTTTTTTTCATTATTATTTAGAAATCACGAAATACCTTTACATGTAAGGATTGAATTCGCGTTTAATAAGGTGAACCCACTTATTTAGTAGTAAGGCCCGGTTTGAATTCAGTTCTCAAAACAGGTTTTTGATTTTCAGAATAAAAAAATTTGCTTGATAATTTTTGTTTTATAAAAATAATTTTAAAAATTATAACTGTTTTTTAATTTAAAAATATATCTGACTTGTTTTTATTATGAGTTTTAAATTTTAGGTAAAAAATATTTGTAACTCTAAATGATACAAAATTATGTCATTTTAAATAAAATTATATTATTTAGGTATATTTTTACATTCTTTTTCATCCATTTTCTTTCTATAAAAATAATATAATTTCATTAAAAATGACATAACTTTATATTATTAAAATAACAAATATTTTTTTCCTAAGTTTTAACTTTCAAAATAAATAAAAAACACAGAAAGCACATATTTTATTAACTATTTTACAAAATAATTTTTTTTAAATAAAACTAGAACACAATTAAACAAACCCTCAATTATTTTTCTCTTACCTTTTTATTTTTTAAGTTTTCTCTATCAATTCATTAATTAATTTACTAATCCAATCGAATCAAACATTATCACAAGTGAGCACTTTGGTGTTTGAGATTCGAAGGTTAGTCTATATTAGAATTTTAGGGGAAGATGATATTTACAAATCACACTATGTATGACCGTCATACTTCTATTAAGAATTTACGACCGATCATATTTAATTTAATTCATAAAAAAAATTGTAAATAAACCATTCTCCAAATTTTTATTATGCCATCATAGATTGACCTTATGGTCCATGGCTCTATGCTAATTTTTTCCGGGTAAGAAATCATGTTTGTTCTGTATAATAATTGTGAAGTCTGACCATGTGAGGGACGAAAACTCCTTTACTATTATAAGTGTATCGAACTCGATATTTTTTTATTAAAAAAATTATTTTAACCCACATCTTTTTATAATTTATTTGAAATCCCAAAAACTTTTGTCTTTTACTATGAATATACCTATATCTATTATACAAATATAGTGTTTGATAAAGAATAAATTTTTTTATATCCGAAAATCATGACTCTCAAAAATATGATGAGAAAGTCATTTTTTAAAGAATGTTATAAAAAATACGATTTGATAAACCAAAATATTATCAAAATTTTATTCCAAAAAACATGTAAAATTTTCCCGACGAGATTCCAAGAATATCACTCCCTCTGTGATATTTTTGGATGGTATTTTGAAATAAAGTTGCACACAAAATAAAATTTCGAAAATATCATATTCCTAATTTATTTATTTTTCAAAAAAGATTATATCAAATATGAATAAATAAGATTATGAATATTATTTTTTTGAAAATTTTAAAAATTTCTTCTACCTAACACCTTCGAAAGTTTTCTCGCGAGGGACAAAGGAAAGAGAGAACTTTGGCGTTGAGATTCGCAGAGTTGGTGGGTCCTACAAAAGTAGCATCATTGCTTTCATGAACTCTCCACTTTTGTATTTTCATGAACACGCTACTATGACTATACTTTTTTTTTTCTGTTCTGACTTCTGTCATTATATTGTCACATTTGCCAACATTATTACCGAAGGGAGATATAAATACAAAACATCATGATTGGGTCAAAGGAATTATAGAAAAGGAAAATTATGATTTCAGATGTTCTTAGGAGATTAGAAATGCTTAAATATTCATACTGATATATAGTGAATTTAATAAATAAAGTTATGAATGCTTGCCCTTATTTATTTCTTGTTACGTACATAAAATGATAGTTTTATTGAGAAAATTTAACCTCTTCCGCGAAGTATTTTTTCAAAGAATTTTTTTTTTTTTTGGTAAGTTTCCATTATCAACTTCAAACAATTAAACATATTAAAATAAAATAAAAACCATCCACTACAGCACTTACTTAGTAACTACCTACAATCTATCTACTAACTTAAAATAAATCAATAATTTATAAAATAAAAAATAAAATAAGAATATAACAGTAACATTCTCTCCCCTAAAATTACTTATTCTCAAGAATAAAATCAAATTATTGAATCGTTTTCAATATCTATGTTAGCTTCGTCATTGTTGTTGATAGAAAAATATCCTCCAACGATGACCATTTTAAAATAAGATAAAAACCACCCACTAGAGCAGTTACTTAGTAACTACCTATAATCTATCTACTAACTTAAAATAAATCAATAATTTATAAAATAAAAATATAACATTAACATTCTCTCCCCTAAAATTACTCTTATCCTCGAGAATAAAATCAAATGATTGAATCGTTTTCAATATCTATGTTGGGTTTTATAAGAGTTAGAGGAAAAGTTGTTGTGTAATGTTATGAGACACATTTTAATTGCCAGAGTTTTTTTTTGCTGCGGGCCCCACAAAATGTTGTGTGTGTTTTTTTGGAGTTAAATGTGATAAATCATATATACAAACATTTCTGTTGATAGAAAAACACTCCACACACACACTCAAAGAATTTTACACACCATTGGATATTTCACACACAAAAAATATGGGGTCTTGGTTGAGAGGCTTGTTTTGATTGAGACACTTTAATTGCGTTCAAATTTTTAAAAGCAATGGCAGTGTTAAAGGGGGGTTGCTCGATTGGTGGAGTGAAAAAGAGAAATATTTGGGTGTGATAACTTTAAGTATGAAATAAAAATAATGAAAATGAGAGAGTTTGGGGGTTGGTATTAGAGCGTCTAGTCGATTGGAGAGTTTGGTAACATCTCCTTCAATTGAATGGAGAGTGCATGGTGCCTGTGCCTTCTGATACCAAGTTGTTACATATATAGAATGATAGTTTTATTGAGGAAGCTTGACCTTTTGCACAAAATGTTTTTCCAAATAATTCATCTGATGATTTCTTATTCCATTTTATTATATTTCTAAAAGGTTTTTTTTTTTAGATATTCCAATTGGTTCATCGCTTCGTGATTAGTCCGATTCGGAATGGGTCTCAGGATTAATGCTTTAAACCCTCCCAAAGACAATACTGGGGAGGATCAAACACGTGCTCTCAGCCTCTCACCCCACCTACTCAGTTTTCTGACGCAAACTAAGCTATCATCATTTGGTAAGGTTTGATGTTTCTTATATTATAAGAGATAATTTTATCTCCTATATACACAATAAAGTGTGTAAGAACCACGTAGGATCATGTGAGGAGAAGAGAAAAAAAATGAGCTACACATACTTTTATAAGTATGTAGGAAATAATTCCATCTCCTATAACATTAGTAATGTTTACTATAATTTAAATTTGAATATAAAAAAGACAAATTTCGAATTTTCTTATTTTAGAGTTATAACTATTTTAAAATATTATTTAATTTCTTATACCGTAAGTGTAAGACTCGTTATTTTATTTATTTTTAGTTTAACATTAATTAACAAAAAAGGAATGCATATCGAAGGGCATGCAATGCTCAAGAGAATGCTAATTTGCATTATAATATGGAAAACATATCTAAAATTACTTTATATGTGCCAAGTAGCACGATTTATAATTCTTGAATATTTGAATTTTGAAATTTTCAATAACGATGAAATTATACCTAGTTTTCTAGTTTTGGTAAGTAAAATAATTCGATAAAATTAAGTGACTATAGATGACAATGTAAGTTTAAGGGGATTAATGATTGTTTTGATCCTCTCTCTCTTTTTTAAGTTTAAAACTACTTATAAGTATAAGTTAAGTCAAATAGATTTTGAGAAAAACTCTTATAATTAAAAGTTTTTTTATAACGAAGAAAACAGTTAAAATCTTTTTTTTAAACTCTTATATGTTTTTAGTGAATTATGTGCTTTTTTTAAATGAATAGCTATAAAAATAGAGAAAAAATTTTCTTGAAATATGTGCTTATGTAATTACCAAATAACTTTTAGTTTTTTGTTTTAAGCTCTTAAACAAATGATCCAAACAAGCTCAGACTACAAAAAAAAAGTTCAAGGGTTCAGTTCCACTTGGCATAGTGATTAAGGATATATTTTTCCTTAGCTTGATTATTTGTGAGGGGTGTAAGGTTTTAATTTTGGACCTGTATCGAATCAGACTAGTCGTGAAGCGATAAACCGATAGAATATTCAAAAAAAAAAGATAATTAAATGATTAATTACTCTAAATGCTAGAGTGTACCTTTAAAACCTTAAAAAAGGCGCTTAATTTCGATTAACTCTAAAATCGATACTGTAAAAAAATGATAAATAAGTAATTCGGACAAAATTTTCTTGAATAGACAAGCTTGAAAGTCCTGTAACTATCTTTTAAGCAAATTATGAAAGCAATAGTGCTTTCCACCGCAAGTAATTAAATAGCTAATTGACAAAGATGTAACGTTTTGCCAAAATATCCAAAGATTTGGGTTAATTTGTACTCAAATATATTTATTCAATACAGATAAAAATTTGATTTATTCAATTACTCCTTTTATAGACATTTGATAAAAACAAGGTGCTACATAACAGCTGCCACAATATTTTTTCACTATTATAAAAGTGACAGGATCGTTTAGTATATTAGTGTGAAATAAAAAATTTGATACCTCATACGAATAGTCATTTTATATATATATATATATATATATATATATATATATATATATATATAAAAATTTTTCTTATGTCACTCAACATATTGCGTAAAAAATTAAAATAATGAAAAAATTAATAAAATTTATATTTTTATAATGAAATTACAAGATGTAATTTACGTAATATTTTATTGGGAAAGAATTTATGCAGTTATAGCAGAAATTATTCCCTCCACCTCTAATACAAAAATAAGAGAGAGGAGAAAAATTTGTGTCCACAATTGCAGAAATCATTCCCTCATATGTTATTTGACCCAATGAGAAATAGTGTCTCCACTTAAAAAAAAAAAATAAAACTTCCAGTGTCGCGTGGCAATGTCATCAGTGATGGGTTTAGCTGATGAGATGTTCTGGGCTTGATTTGGGGGCATGAGTCGCATGACAACAGGTTCATGAAGGTTGAATGTGGGTCACGGACAATGGTTGCTTGGTGCGTTTTAAGGCTATGAAAAAAAAAAAAAAACTTATGGGTTCATGTGCCTAATGTTAAGGTGGATTTGTTTGTATGGACAGTTAACAACTATAAAAAGTCTGAGAGACATACACAACATAATAGATCAGGCAAAAAGCATAGCACGGACTCGACATCCAAATGAATCAAATAGATGTTATGAAATAAATTTGTGATGTATCACCTCTCTATTTCTAATTTTTTTTTTATTATGAGTAGTGTAATCACTTGTATACAGATTACTATTTATGTTTACTATTCATACACAGATTACTGTTCATGATTACTGTTCGTACGCAAGTTATTGTTCATCACTGTTCATACATGAGTTATGCGCAAGTACTATTAAGTATTGTTCATACACGTAGTACTGTTCATGATTATTGTTCATACGTAACGTTGTTAAGATCGGAAGGGATTAAAAAATTGTAAAACACAAAATCGTAATGTAAAAAAATAGTAAAAAATCATAAAAGCGTAAAAGTGTTTGGAATAAAATTGCTTTGATGAAAAAAATCATAAAAACATATAATTATAGTAATAAATCGAGATTTTAACAACAATGTTCATACGCATATATCACTATGCAAATAGTGCAATTTTTCTATAAATAGGGACATCCTCCATAGTTCTATGTAATAAAAAACTCAATATATTGTTTATCAAAAAAAAAAACTCAATATATTTTCTCTCTCTAGAGTTATAGTCATTTCTCTTATATTCTTTATCAATTTAATAACATGTCATAGCTTACCAAAAAAAAAAAAAAAAAAACATGTTATAAGCACCATAGTCTCTAATTAAGGTACAAATGTTTTCATAGAAGTAATTTTTTGTCTACCAGATACGCATTTGGTAAGTATTTATTTATGTGTTATTTTATCAACTTCTAATTCATCTTCTACGTACCAAATCTCCATTTTTATCTTTATTTATGCTCATGAAGTCACGTTGAGTAATATTTGACAACATATATCACCTTATTCTTGAAGTAGTAGTGAGTGTTTTAAAAAAAAAAAAAGTCATATTAGGTATTTGACATCCTATAACTTAGATCCTCGTCCTCCTGAAGTAGTAGTGAACATTTGGTAATCCTTATTATTAATAAAGGCATGAATGATGAATCTCACGCTATTGAAAATATGCGTACATTATATATATCCCGGGAGGATTACACAAAATGAATATTTTTTCTTGCTCATCATTTTTATGAATATACGTGATATAGTTCCTAGAATTGAAGCGACTTTAAAAAAAAATTAAAAGACTTTTTTTACAATCAAGATTTTATAAGATTATATTTTAAAGGATTTTAATAAAATTTATAAGATTTTAACCGACAATATGGATTTATAAGACTTTAAAAAATCATATGGATTTTTAACAAACATTTAAAATTACAAGAATCAATAGAAAAATGACAAAGAAATATAACGATATTAGGGATAGATTATTCTACTTAATTTTTTGTTTGTTTACCTTTGCCTATCACTCTCTAACACCATTCGATCAAAACCTGAATAGGAGAGAGAAATGATAAAGATAGTTGAGATTCTAATCTAATGGTGTTGGAAAGTGATAGACAAAGATAGGCAGAAAAGAGATATCTAGAATAACATATCCCATGATATTAATAAAAAAAGTATAACCTAATATAAATTTCTCAATAAGTAATTTGACGTCCTACTAAGCAGCAGCTCTCCACATATCTATACTAGCCCTCCACGCATTAGTATATTCTCGTTCCTACTCTTGGGTTTGACCAATGGGTGGAAAATTATTTTCTTCATTTGGTATCAAAGCTATGCATATATGATTATAAGACCCATACTTTTTTTTATTTTGTATATAGAATCTAAAGTTCATGATAAAATTTCGTTTGGAACTTTTTGCTATTGATCTTGGAAACCTTAGGGGGTGTTTGGTTGGAGGTATCTCATCATATAGATAGGATTCAGATAAGTGGGAAAGGTGAATCACCATGTTTGGTTCGAAGAGTTTCAAAAATTTCTCCAGCGAAATCAGTTCCCCATCCATCAAGTTTGCATGTCAATTTGGCCTAAATGCAAGGCAAGAGATTCCCATTTGAGATGTGGTATTTGATGATATCTACCTAAATGAAGAAATGGATGATTAACCACATGACCACCATACCCTCAACTTGGAGCCCAAATCACATCTCCAAGTCCTTTAAATCAGAACTGAACGACGTTGTCACACTACCACCAGTCCCACTAGATGAAATTTTCATACCAGAAAAACCAGAGCACAAGTACAGCCAACCAAACACTGAAACAGAGCACAATAGGCAAAAACAAACCAATAACCACCCACCCAGATCAAAACAATAACAGATTGAAGGAGAAAGAGTTCAGCCACAACCCGAATTGGCCACAGTCAAACACAACCCGAATTGGCCACAGTCAAACCCAGTCGTTAACCAGAGTCAACCCAAGCAGGACCAATCAAACCACCCACAAATTGAAGTTGCCCCAAGCACATACCACTGCATTAGAGATCAAATGGGGTGTTTAGGATTTTGGTAGGCTTGGTCCCCGCCCCCCCCCCCCCCGAGAAATTGACTCCTATAATCCTACCCCAATCACATCGAAGCAGCGTGGAAGGTGGGTGATTTAAAAAAATGTAAAAATAGGGATATTTTCGTAATTGCCACTTATTTTTCCATTTATATTTTACCTCACACCAAACGTAGACTTTTATAATCTTACCTAATTTGTCCAGTAATTTTTTTTTAACCAAACAACTTTTTTTACATTTTCCTACCAAACTCACTTTCCAACCATTTCCCTATCAATTACATTTTCCTAGTATTCAAAAAATTTCCCCTCAACCAAACGCCCCCTTAGGGTTTTTGTTCTATGTAATGAGAGTTTTCTAACCATATATCATATACATGTTTTTATTGAGTATTCTACGAAAATTTCAAATATTAATTTTTGGGTTTTATTACATGAAAGTTTAGAAAATTTCTCAAATTATTTTCAATTAATACATTGAAACCTTAAATTGCTTTGCGGATTTTGAAAAACAAGTTTTTAGTGATCTATTGATACAAAAATTCTAGAAATCGTTTCCTATAACGAAGGAATTTCGTTCATAAATGTATTGTTATGAAACATAGTGTTCATATTATGAAAGTTTCAATATTTTTTTATATCGATCTTGTTTCATTGATATAAAACAAAAATTAGTTTGAGGGATTTTTTGTTCCCCTGCTGTTTTCCCATTGTTTTATATTATTTTTAAGGATTCGCTTTTTCTGCAGTTACTGCAGATAACTTATCTACAGTAAGCCTAATACGACGTCGTTTTGGAGCGAAAATCATGATATTTTTATAATTTTAATTTATTTCAGGGTTATTATAGTCTTTATAATTATAATTATTTAATTTTTCAATCCCAAAACGACGTCGTTTTGAGAGTAAATGCAGATAACTTATTTGCATTAATTGCAGAAATATTATTCTATATTTCTAATACAAAATCATATATTTTTTGTGTGCCAAAAAAATCGTGACCTGTAGTTTGAAAAATAATTTTTTAAACTTCCAAAAGCTTTAAAAAATCATTAAAAAATTTGCTCTTTTGAGATGGAATAAATTAGAATCTTGTTGGGTCGTTGTTTCTGAGTTATTAATTGATGAAAATAGCTCTAAACTCCACTATTTTTTAGCTTTGATGAAGCTTTCATGGTGAAATCCGGTTTTGAGCGAGTCAACCTGGCAAAGGAAGAAGAAACAATACAATATATAAATTTTAAGAAATCCCAGGGTTAGGATGAGATTGTGAGAGAGACATCATATTTATACTTCTCACTATAAAGTCTCACAAAATCCATACTAATAGAAAATCCACTAAAATCGTCATATTTTTAAATACCACAAAATTATTTTTTCTTTGTTTAAAATCATGATTGAATACGACCGGATTTGAATGAACTCTAAAATAATATTTTAAAATCCTAATGAATACTACACGATTTTTTTCAATCATTTAAAATTCTAATTGAATACCAATGAATTTTTTTGCTTAAAAGTAATTCATTAAAATCTTTTAAAATCTTAATCCAATACATAGAAAAAAAGAATTGATGCTCGAGTCCCATGTGATCTTTTCACTCAAGAGGTGACACTTGGACAAAGAATTATTTCTTAAGTCTCTTAACTCCTGTTAATTGTATGATTTTGATTAATTCAGATCACTAAATTAATGTTGGTCCGGACCAGTGAAATTTTCTCCCAATACACCGACAACAATAAAAACTAGATATTCTAATAACATGAAGGGTGTTGTTTACTGTTTACAGTCTATTTCGACAATATGTATTTTGGGTTTAATGGAAGCCTGTATATGATAGTAGGCTAATACATGATAGTTAAAATTAGGATTTTAACTAAGATCGGGATGGTAAATGAGCCAGGGGCCTTTGGTTCGGCTCATAAAGGCCTGACCTCGTTTAATAAAAGCTCGTGTTGGAATCAGGCTTGAACTTGTATAAAAGCTCGTTTAATAAAAAGGAGATAATTCATAAGCTTAGTTAGCCTAGTCTATAAATATTTATTTATATTTTTTTATACTACTTGTAATAACTCTCTCTCATCAATTTATTTCACCCCATTTTATTTGTTTAACAGACTTTTTGAATGATTTTGTTCTATATTATGCTATTTGGATATATATTGAATTTATGTATATTTATGGAATTACTAGTGTTGTTATATATTATCCTTCATCCTCCTTGACACAAACAAACCCACAAAAACTCATTCGTTCCACTGTGCACCGCTTGTTTGTGTCAATTTATTTATTTTTTAATTTTTGTTGGCACCTTTTTTTATAATGGGCTAAGATAATATAACTTGTTATCTACCTTCTCTCACTTTAATTTTTATTTATTTATTGTAGACTTTGTATATTATTGCTGCAAATTGGAATCTAAGGTTTCTATCTGGAAATTGATTTTTTGTGGAATTTTTTTCTCTTATTTTTATTCTTTAACATGCTAACAGGCTAAGACAGGCTTCATACATGCTTTTATTTTTTGTAAATAAACCAGGCCACATGCCAATATTATATTCGTGACAGGTAACAGGCTAAGGCCAGTCGGACATGTTTAAATACAGGCTTGACCCGTTAAGATCAAAGCTCGGCTCGGCTCGGCCCATTAACACCCCTAATCGGAAGGAGAATAAAAAATCATAAATCGTAAAATTTTACATAAAAAAAATCGTAAAATCGAAAAAGCATTTAAAATTTTGATGAAATCATTTTAATTAAAAAAAATTGTAAAATCGTAAAATCACATATTTAAATCGAGATTTTAACTATGTTCCACTCCGATTAAAGTCTGTAAATTATGGCCATTACATTCACACGCTTGGATTTGGATATAGCCATAGCCAATAAGAAAATAGCATAGCATATTAAAATTTATAAGGTAGGAGAGGCAGAGAAGATGGCTGGTTTGTGTAATCAAAGCCAAAGAGTATGGTATAATTTGCATAGCAATGGCCTCATCCTTAATGTTACCAGCAGTTGCAGCATTGAAACCTTGTACCACTCTATCATCATCATCATGTTCACGAAGACTTGCTCTCTTTAACCTTGTCACTGCCGGTGGTATTGGTAATCTCTGTACCCTTCTCCACAACACCCTCAAAGCCTTCATGGTATTTGTTATAACTTGGTTCTCTGCTGCTTCATTAGGTTATTCAGCTCTCCCACAATCCCAGTTGTTCGGTGCAAGAGGATCAGAGTTGTTTAATGTAGCAGAAGCTATTGCTGCAGAAAAGCTAGCCCAACCAGACCAAAATTTATTTGACTGGGTCAAAAATGACAAGAGAAGATTTCTCCATGTTGTGTACCGTGTTGGAGACTTGGAGAAAACTATAAAGTATGCTCTAATTGAATTTGGGAGATGATACTTCACTGATAATTAATGTTTTATGTATGTGAAATTTGATTCTGTGATGTATGGTTATAGAATTAGATTACATTGTTGGGATGCAGGTTCTACACTGAATGCCTTGGTATGAAGCTATTGAGAAAACGTGATATACCTGAAGACAGATATTCAAACGCTTTTCTTGGATATGGGCCTGAAGATTCCAATTTTACAGTTGAACTTACTTACAGTGAGTTGAGAATCTTGAGATATCAAAACTATTTTTTTTTTTTTTTTTTTTTTTTTTTTTTTTTTTTTTGTAAAATCATTATGCATATGCTTACCATTTATCACAAAATGGGTTCTTATCATACTTGGTATTTCATGGTGATTGCAGATTATGGAGAGGATAGCTATGACATTGGAACTGGTTTTGGTCATTTTGGAATTGCAACCGAAGATGTAAGCTCTTTTGAAAATATAATAAAGAAAAATTGTTTATAACTTCTATATCTGCAATGAAGAGTTTATAAACTGTTTGCTTCCCTTTAATCCATTTTGGGTTTTGTTTTCCTTGAATATGGAAGACCAACTTATTATCTGACTGTTATTTTGGATAATTAAGTGCATTGTGAACCTGCAATTAAACATGTTCATGTTGAATGACTGCCTAGCATTTAGCTTCAATTAATGAAGTAATCAAGGTGTGTTGTTAAATGCTTTTCTTATCATCACAGTATGAAAATCCTATAGGAACTGAATGGCCGTTAAGAGGGCCTTTTGGTACAAAATCTCCTTTTCTTGGTGCTTGATGTTCATTTATGCTGTGTGAGTTTTCTGAGACAATTCAGATTATTGTGGTTTTATACTGCAATTTCGTAGGTTGCTAAGACTGTGAATCTAATAAAGGCAAAAGGGGGAAAGGTTACCAGGGAACCAGGGCCTGTCAAAGGTGGAAGCACAGTTGTTGCTTTCATTGAAGATCCTGATGGTTATGAGTTTGAGCTTTTGGAGAGAGGACCTACTCCTGAACCCCTATGCCAAGTGATGCTACGAGTGGGTGATCTTGATGGTGCCATAGCCTTCTATCAAAAAGTGAGTGGTTTTTACTGCTCTTATTGTGAAGGTTCCTTCATGAAGAGAATTTCAGCTTGCTTAGATGTAAACTCACAAGTAGCTTAATGCTTTTCCTTGTCTTTATTAATTTCAAAGGCTCTTGGCATGACACTTCTCCGCAAGAGGGACAACCCTGAGTACAAGGTAGCTTCTACTTCAGGCTTTAATCAGAAGCATGGCTATTTGTGTTGCTCACATAACTATTTTAATTCATGTTTATAATTTCTACATAATTAAGCTTACAGGGGGATATGCTGGCTAAAAAAGTTGTGCATTCCATGTGATTAGTCTACATAAAGCTTGAACATGGACATTTTCTCCACCAAGATATTAGCTTAAATAACTTCAACCTTGGGTGATCCCTGAATGTATTTGGTAGGAGTTGTTAAAAATCTCTACATTTCCCATGGTAATATGGTTCCCCCATATGTTTATTGGTTTAGAAACCATCTGCTATTTTGGAAGGGTAGGTGTTAATGATTTCCATTCAAATGAAAATCTAACAAGTTTCAGACATTTATTTCCTGTTCTGACAAGTTTATGCTAATTTTGTTCTTGGATTGTTGTGAAAAGTATGTTCTTCAATCTTCATGATAATTCTGCTATGCTTTCCGTGTCTATCTACAGCTGTTCTTTGTCATTGATTATGATTGTTTTCCAGTACACAGTAGCCATGATGGGCTATGGTCCTGAAGATAAGAATACTGTTCTAGAACTGACATATAACTATGGCGTCACCAATTATGACAAAGGAAATGGTTATGGACAGGTCCATTCTATTCTTTTCTATTTTCAGAAGAGGATTTTTGTTACTTTTGTATGCCCTTCTGACTGTTTGCGGTATGTCATTGGAAAAATGCAACTCATTTTGTTTTTGAACAGATTGCTATAGGCACAAATGATGTCTATAAGACAGCAGAAGCAATCAAATTGTGTGGAGGGAAGATTATCCGTGAACCTGGGCCCTTGCCAGGTATCAACACCAAGATAGCAGTTTGCTTGGACCCTGATGGTTGGAAATTGGTATGAACTTTTAATCTGTTGTTTGTATCTGATTTATTATGTGCTTTAAGACTTAAACCTTGTCATTAACAAAATTTGCTTACATCCACCGATGAAATCATAAGCGTATGGTTGATGAATTGATGGATAGAATGTGTAATGTGTAATAAGAGTATAATTGTGAGAGGAACGACATGCGGATAGATTAATGATTTATTTGGAAAATCATGAGGAAACTTTATAATTTAATTTGTGCTTCAAATTTTCTGATATTGTTTTCTCAAGAGTTCTTCAATCATTTACTTAGACTTTCTGTGTAGCATAATGCACCGTTGGAAGCCTTCCAATTATGTTGGTACACCTTTGTTTGACTTATTTATTACTTCATGCAGGCATTTGTTGACAATGTTGATTTTCTGAAGGAATTAGAGTGACAATAGCATGGTTCTATATCCTCCACATCTTCATTGAGCTTATGGTACTATTAAGACTAGAAATTTTGCAGTACTGTCAAATCTACATCTCTATAAGTAACCCCTTCAGTCAATCAATGTGAGGGGGGAAAAGGAAAGAAAAGTAAAAGCATATTTACAGCAATCCCAATGACCAATGTCAACCCTGGTATTTTTTTTATTATTATGTTACTTTGGCACGGCAATTCAACATATATTGGATACCCTCAAGCCAGAACTGTTTGTATCCTTTACTTTCACATTCAAATTCTATTATCCTGTCTGCTGTTTTTATTCCAAAATATGCCCTGTTTTCACTGATGTCTTCCTTCTCCCTTCCTGGCCAAGCTGGTATATCACTGCAAACTCCAGTGACTATATCTGCCATTTTGAGGCCATGCATTATTCATGGAGAAAATAAGTGCTTTGTACTAAAGTAACTAAACTTTGCTTACATTTCTTCGTTTTCGTGAATGTTCCTGCCATATGCTTGCTTTTCATTTTGGCTACAACCTGTTGTCATTTTGTGTTGAATAAATATTCCAAATAATTAACAACACGTAATCATGCTTCTCTCTGATCTATGAAGTGATTTTCGAAGAGTTAATATTTGAAACTCTGTCCATGTATATAAAAATAGTTTACATTACACTATTTTTCCATTTCTGATTTCTCACAAGGCTCCCCATGGTGGGAATCTGGTGAGGGTCATATGTACCAGCCTTAACCTGTGACCTGAAAGGCTGTTTCCGCAGCCATCTTACAAAAATATTTCATTGAAAAAATTACAAAACCTAAATATATCATGCAACCTGAGTATTTTATACACACACATCTACGAATTTTTTACAAATTACACTATACGGGAGAACATAGTGTAGTTTGCAAAAATTTGTATTCTCCCGGAAGAATATAGTGTAATTTGTAAGAGTTTGTAAACAAAAAAGTTTGTAAATATAACTTGTCCCTACTTTGATATAGAAATCTATAAAAGTCATTAACACTAGAAAAATTTGATCAGTTGACGCCTTGAATTTTATGAATACTATTGTTAAGATTTACTTAGACTTGAAGCATATGTATAGTTGATTGACATTACATTTTAGTAAGGCCAAACTTTTCTTTATGTTACTTCTAATTATAAATTTAAAACAGCTAGTGTATTCATTTCTATACATTGACAATGTAGCAAATATTAATCTTTTTCAAGATTCGTTAAATTTTCTGGAGAGCTTTACTTTTTATCCAACTTAGAAATTATTAGAACTCATGCCTATGATTTTGTTAATGGATGGATGAAGTGTCCTGTAGCAATTACCTGCAAATATGAATTTATATTGAAAGACACTTGCTTCCAGTGAAGAACTCCTGTTATTGACAGTTAAAATAGCATGGTTACGTACGTTAGAAGTGTAAATTGGTTTATATATTTGGCATTCTTTTCTTATTCTTTCCAATTTCAATGAACCCATTATTGCAAGCATGTTAGTAAACATACCTTTTCTAGTACGTTTGAGAAGTTCTCCTCCTCTAAAGACACAGTCCAGTGCTGTCAAGATGTTTGCTTCTTTGCCTTCATCACACTTTTCCTCAACCAGAGGAATTGTAGTGTTTCCAAGCCCCTTCTGCAGCCTTGCCTTTAGAGTAGCAGCTCCTCGCAAGGCTGGAAACAAAGCGTTTACTTCATTAGATTTTCTCTCATTTTTTCTTAATATCAGACGATATTTATGGAAAATGAACTCATAAATTGTAGGTTTTAGCCCACCTACATGTATAAAGTAGAGGAAGATTATATTTACAAACTTTTTGTTTACAAATTATTACAAACTATTACTACCGGTAATACACGACTTGAGTCATGTATCACTGGTCAGACATAGTGTAGTTTGTAAAAAAAAAATTGTGAATATAACCCTACTCTATAAAGTATATTGTTCTTTTCATTTTTTTTCCCCTTTGAACTTTTATGAAGTCAGATGACCTGGTAAAAATGCAAATTGAGCAATCTACCCTAGGATTAAACTGGTTTGGTGTATGATCTTTCCATGGAATCTACTTACATAAAAAATAAGTGAAGCTGTTTGAAACCATAGTTCATTTTGGTCAGAGACAGAGAAATGAACTTTAAATTCTGATACCTGTGGCGGCTCCAGCTGTTAGAGTCATTATATCTCCATTGGTTTTTGCATTAATGGCAGAGTGGACTACTGCTATGATTTGGGCGTGTTCAGCTCCCATATCTTCTGCAATCTCAATGCAGTGAGAGGCTACTAAAGCTGCTGCAGATGCAATTGCAGCAGAAGCCATTGGAGGGTTCTTTTGGTTGGCATTAGGCATTTCAGATGATGCTGTTGAAGCTGCAACTGCTGCAATAGCGGCAGCTACACCTGCCACAGATACTGCAGCATGCAACTGTGCATTATGGCTCCTAATTTCCTGCTTTTTCCTCTCCTTTTGATCTTTCAACCACCTACCCATTGTCCTCCCTCTTAGCAAGCTCCTGTAAAGCTGGTGAGCAATAATTTGCACCAAGAATTAAAAAAGAAATAAGAAAAAAGAAATGCTGAGTAGTAACAGATTGAGCTAGTATTTGAGTATAATTGATGAAGATAATCACAAGGTTGAAAGCAAGATACCCCATTTCTGAGCAAGTTTTGACTGGAAAGTAATTCTGGATTGAGTGCTTGATGGAGAAAAAATAAATCCTGCACCTGAAAGATTACTATGTTGTTATTTTTTTTTTTTTTTTTTGGTATTCAAACTGGTTTAATCCGATTAACTTAGACTCGAAATCTCTGGTTAATGGAACAAGCTTCTTACCACTTGAACCAATGATTGTTGTATTACGTTATGAATTTTTTATTTTTTTTTTGGTAATAACTATGTTATGAATTTATATACACTAAAGACTGACTCGTTGGGCAAAACAAGGTTTTATAGTAGTTGGTGTTAGCAATTGATGGTAGCTATTGACAAAAGGAAACTAAAACAACTTGATGATTGACTTATCTGAATTTCCCGTGGGTTTGTAGATTTTAGAGTGAAAAGTCAAGTTCATTTAGCTGACAAAAAAAAAAAAACAGTTCTTCATGAAAGCATGCTGAAGCCAAATAACAGGCTTCAAATTCTTAATTGAAACTGAAAAATAGGCCAAATTGTTTCTTGTGCGTTATGATTATATTTATCACTATATTAGTTTAACATGAAGCAGTAAAGTACCTTCGTTTCGTCACAATCTTTTGGCAAAACCGGAGGGCAACACCCGTTAGATAACTGCTCAAATAATTTTCATCAGAACCAATATTAATATATTAAAGCAACAGGCACACACACACATGACAATATTAGATGCCTCTTAATATTGAAGAATCCTAGGATCAGGAAACAAAACAAAAAAAAGGTCTAGGTTTATGGGAATTTTCTTTCCTTTGAAATTCCCTTTTTGGAGGGTTTAGAATCTCTCCTTTTTCCTTTTCTTTCCCCAGCAGGTTTGTGCATGTGCGCGCCATAGAATCTGTTGTAAGAGAACTAACATATATAGCTTTTGCATGATTTTCAGTTTACATGCAGCATAGCCAACAAGAAAGGAAAAGTAGCTAAAACTAGTAGTACTAACTAAAGGCCTAATATAAACAAACCCTTTAAATTCTCAAACAAAACCAAAGCAAATATTCTTACAGAATCCTTTGAAGCAGTGGAACCATTGGGACATAATTGGTTACCAGAAGGACATGAAAGTGGAATCTCAATACCAGTGGAATTTGTAATATTAGTGCTGTGTAGTGCTTTTGAGAGTTCCATGGCTGAAAGACTCCATGATCTAGCAAGGAACTCCATAGATTCAGTTGGAGTATCAGGCTGGACACAAGATGATGCAGCCCAATCTACGTAAGCATTCTCATCTATGTTCCCCAGTTGATGAACTGAGCATTTAGAGTTAGAGGTACTGTTCGAGCTCACTGACATTGAAAATAATCATAGAGAATGAATTAAAAGCTTTCATCAGAATGAAGATTAATCATAAGAATTAAGTATGCTTATACGCTCATATGATAACTTTTAGAGGCCGAAGAAGAAAATTCAGTTGTTTTGGAATGGACAAAAAATTTTAAAAAAATTATTCATTCTACCTACTAATTAATGTTACCACTTACTCGTAAAGATTAATACCCTAGGGCCTCAATCACTCAAGATTTAGGAGACAGGGGACATGAAAAAACATCATGGTGAGAGTGAGATTTGAGAGCAAGAACAAGATTATAAGAGGAGTGATGAGCAAACAGTGAGGTATTTAACAAGAAAAAATGTTTTTTAACGGGTTTATCATTACGTTTTTTTTCAAGTGCTATAACATAACACAATCACTTTTCCTACAAGATAACTCTTATAAAACCTTTTTTTTTTTTAATTGAGGAAAATGAAAACAACGTAAAAGATTCTTAGTGCTCAACGAGAGGACCCAATTTTAAAGGTCATTCATTCTTGTCTCCAACTTAAACGGTTGCTTTTGATTTCCACATCTTAGTGCTCTATGCATAAAGAGTTAAAGACCTGTTTTTATGGCAGCCGAATTCATCATTACTCGGATTCTCCTTTGTCACCATTATCACTTTCTAAAGTATAGTTTTAAGGACCCATTTGTACGCCGTTTCTTTATTTTGTGATACCAAAAAATAGATAATTAATAAATGCCTGTTTAGTAGGCTCTGCCAATTGGTTCCTGATACAAGTTTATCATATATACGCGTCCGTGTTTGCTGTTTTTACAGTTTCCCTTGCCATGGACAATGTCATTTTTTCGGTTACAGTGTTACCGCGTGACTCTTCTTTTTGTCAATTAAAGCAAAACGACAAAGGGTTCTTTTCTTTCATTTTTAACTCCATCTTTTCTTTCATTTTTAACTCCATCTTTTCTTTAATTTTGTTGCTGATTACTGAAAGAGGTCATGCACATATATATAATTATGGGAAATAATCCGTTTACAAACTTTTTTTATAAGTTTTTACAAATTACACTATGTCTAACTGGTCATACTTCACTCAAGAGTGTATTATCGATTAAACATGATATAGTTCATAAGAGTTTGTAAAGAAAAAATTTGTAAATATAACATTTTCTAACAATTATACATACAGTTATCAGGTTACTACAATTTGGCATTCTATCAGTCCAAGTATAACACATCTAAGTTACCTCCTTCATTCCTTGACTGAAGGTCTAATTACTTATCAATTTTATTTTTTTTGCCCTTTTTTTATTTTATAAAAAGGGTTTTCATTTTATCCTTCACCGTAACACAACAAATTTTCCTACACACACAACATTTTGTAAGGCCCACTCATTTTAAAACAAAAAAAGAAAAGAAAAAAAATATGGCACGCAAAACCAATCTCTATAACATTACACAATCACTTTTCCTACAACATAATAAACATAAAACCCTTATAAAAAATGATATTCTTACTATCAAAATTTTCTACTACCAACTCACTACCTATCTAATCACCCTTGGATCAACATTTTCTCTTTTTTCAAAAACTTTTTAACATTCTCTCTCTTTTGATTCAATGGTGATTAAATAGGTAGTTAGTTAATAGTAGAAAATTTTAGTAGTAGGAATATCCTTCCTCATAAAAAATTATGCAAAAAGATTTGCAGGGTCCTTTATTTTACTTGTTTGGATTGTTGAATGTTTGCTTGCTGTTGCACTTTTAATTCTAACTACCACAGGAAAGTTTATTAGAAAGTAGAATACTAACTTATGTCCAGAGATGAACGGTCTAAGTTGGATTCTAACACCAAATTCAACGAAAACAATATGGATCCGACACGTTTCAATAAACAATGAATTAGATTGATTTTTAAATAATTCACTTCTTGTTGGGGAAGGGGTACAATTTGATTGTATTCATATCCTAACAAACCTAACTGTACACAGGAAAAAACGGCCAAATTTGTGTACTGAAATTCTTGAAGGAAAAAACAAAAGGTGAATAATTGATGACTGGGACAAATGGCTTCCCCTCAACCATGCATGTTTTTCTCATCATAATTGTAAAGAAAATGTAAACCCGCCCAACTACTTCTCACATTTTTAAGGTCTACAAATGATTGACCCTGAGACCTGTGTGGACATCAACCAGCATACCTTGTTCTTCCAAATTGTTCAACCTCGTTACTTTCCCCCTTTCCCTACTCTTAAAATTGGGTCATCCACCACTTTTCAGCATGATGTACCCGCCAGTACATTAGGTAAAATGATGTCATGTGCAGGAAGTTCGTTATGTCATAGGTTCTTTCTTGTCATAACTGTCTGCTGTTCCTACGGTTAAGTGACTGCCATGACATATGCAACAGTGAAAACAACAAAAAAACCTCCGAGTGACTTCAGCAAAATCCTGTCTGAGAAACAAATAGAGTCAGTTGCTCAGCCAAATACACTACAAATATGGTTATAGCATTTGTGATAGTCAAAATATAGCATACTAAGCGTAAACTTCATATTATAGTCTTATAGATAAGCGATTTTCTTACCTACTATTTGGCTGAAGATATTCGGCGTAGTGAAGGAATCCAGCCGCTTGAAGGACGGGAATTACTCCCAAATACACGACCGAGGTTTGAGGTTGCAGGTTTTGAGACATTTTCTGTAGAGGAACTGGGCATTGCAGATGAAGTAGATGGACCATTGTTCACATTCTGCAAAATTTTATCTCAATCAAATGAGTTTCTTTAGCCAAATAAAAATTCAAAATAAAAAAAAATCAGTATAATTAACAACTCGAATATGCAGAGAGCAGCTAGGTCACCATATCTTAGAAATTCATAGACCTTTTATTTTTGAAAGAAGGAATAGAGGCAAGAAAGCCAACGGTGGAAATTTCATTGAGGTGACTTACATGTTTCTCGGTCTGATTCTTGGCATTCAGATTCCGAACATTAGATGGCTTAGGCTGCACACGTGCACTTGGGCGATCAAGATTGGCTAACAGTTTTGTTACATTAATTTGAGCTGAATCATTGACTCCTGAAAAGGGAATGTAAGCCATAGGCATCAGGTAAGAAAAAACTCCATATGAAAAAAAAAAGGAAAAATAATTAGAAACAGTTACTTAGGAAATATCTGTCCATATTGACCACTATCTTAGCTTATCAGAAGCAATATGATTTGTTTTCAGAGACAACCAAGTTCCATGAAATATAAAAAAAAGTGGCTGAGGGCTTTTTAATTAGAAACAGTTACTGAAGGGTAGGAAATATCTGTCCAAAGAAATTCCACTATCTCGAACCCGAGACACAAGCTTATCAGAAGCAATATGATTTGCTTTCAGAGACAACCAAGTTCCATGAAAATAACCCACAAAGTATAAGTCAGCAAACATCTCCTTTCCTTTTAACTTTTTCTTTTTCTTTTTTTTTTTTCTTTTTTCAATGAGCATTAAAATGTCACGTTAAATTCTGATTCATTCTATTGGAAAATACGTATCTCAGCATGCAAATCAAATAACATAATACAAGACTACTTTTCAGGGGAAAAAATTCCCGATAAAACAGAATTCCTTCATTCACATGATATGATATCAAAGTTACCTTTATGCTTATCCACAACCACTGGTTCTAGACTGCTAGGCACAGCAGCTGAAGACTGCAAATTGGCATACACTCAAGTGAGAGAGGGAATAAAATCAGGAAACTTTAATATGTAAGCTATCAGAAAATCCACATAACTTATGCATTCCAGTAAATGCAAGTCATACCATCATAAAAAGAGAATGTTTAGAAGAGTTGATACCAATACCTAAGGTTTTGAATTCTATATGAAAATAAAAAAAGTAATAGTCAAGAGAGAGAGGAAGCTGGAGTAGATTTGATGAAAACTTTCAAACACAAGGGGGGGTAGAGAGAAAGAAAGTATATTGAATTATGGCAGGCAATTTATTCAAAAGCACTATTAAAAATAGTCCAAGAAAGTACTAACAAATGATTGATTTTGTCTCTCTGTCTGTTGCCTCTGCTGATATTTTAGGACGGTCCAGTCGAATACATTGTCAGAATCATATCCTGCTCATTACATTCAGCCAAACAAGATTTTTATTACATTAAGGAAGAAGATAAATATAACACAAATGGGGCCGCCGGAAACATGGTAAATGATACTTTGAAACCCTAAGCTCAGTAATGCATGATACAGTCAAAATTATTTATTTCCAAACACTGACAAACATTAAGAATTAAATGAAATAATTCATTAAAACAAAGAGCCAATACCTTCACGAGTGAACAAATCACGAAACAGGCGCTTCAAGTATCCATAATCTGGGTGTTGATCAAATGTCAAAGAGTGGCAATAATGAAAGTAAGAAGCGAACTCCACGGGAAATGACTTGCAAAGCATCTAATAACAAGAAACGTAGGATCAGTAAACTTCTATGAGTAACAAAAAATTTCAATAAGAAATTCTCCCCAGAGAGGATGAACTAAAATTTATGTAATCCAGTAATAGCAATCAATAAAAGATCTTAATTTAATTGTTTAATCAAGACAGTCACGGTTTCAAGTATTCAAACTTAAGTTTGGGACTGTGGTTGATTGTTCCTGTTTTGCATAATTTCAATTGCCATTTCACACCCTTGGATTCGCCAACACTTTGGCTTTGCTTTCCACTTTTAACACACAAAAAAGAAAAAGACTTGGGGGAAAGCCAATCAAAATCTATTCTAGTGTAGCACACAGTATGAGGGCCAGAGAAAAAGAAAATTGAAAACTGTATTGGGGACAGAGGATCAGTGATATTATGAAATTGAAAAAATCATATACCTCAATGGGAGTTGATAACTTCTTCTCACAAATCTTGTCATATTTTTCTTTTTTGCTGACAGCTTTCAGGCCCTGCCAAGGAAGGCTAAAATGCAAGAACTAGATAGTCAAGCCCTATACTTACCTGAAAAACATGTGCAATTGATACTCATGCACTGTTTTTTTTAAAAAAAAAAAAATACTCAAGATGCTTGGAAAATCATAATGAATACGAAGAAACATACCTTCCTTTTAAAAAGTACATAAGAACATATCCAAGAGACTCCAAATCATCGCGACGACTTTGCTCTAACAAAATAAAACCAAAATTGTGGGAAATTTGTAGGTTACAAGCTGTAGCTGTAAATAAGGAAGAGTTCTCTCTACTTACCAATTCCTTTGTGAGTATTGCAACTTGCATAACGCGCAGTCCCTGTTAAGTTTTTATTTTCTCTGGATGAGTTTATCAAGATTAAAACAAATATTAGGCAATAATACCCAGGCTAATTAAACTTAAACAGGTAAAGCACAAGTAACACTGAGAATGAATCAATCAGAAGAATACGGAAAAAGAATTATTTAAGATTCCACAAATTACAAGTTGGAAGACATTCCATTGATTAACAAGTAACAACAATGAACATTTAATTTGGAAAATAAAAGAATATCTATTTTAGCAAAATAGACTGCAAGGACAGTATAGGAAATGGTTGCCACTTACAAAAAAGTCTTGGTGATTATGTTGTTACATGGTATCCAATAAAGAACACAGTTTAAATTTATATCCTGTTTAGTATTTTTCTTCTTGTTTTTCAGTTTTGTACTACATATAAAGCCTACCATAACATTGAAACAATCAGGTTCCATTCAGCCACAACTCTAGAACTTTTGTAAAGCATTAAAAATGAAGAAACAAGAAGAAACTGTAACGCTTAGTTAACATCTTATCATGAAAATAAGTTTTTTTAACTTTTTAGGTTTTTGAGAGAACTATGACCAGCAGCAGAAAGATTTCTCAGCTCACCATTTAATTATTATCGAAAATCAAAATGAAAGCATCTTGGCAAATGGTAAACTAATCAACTAGATTTGTGACACTAGAAAACCTTATAACACACAGGCCAGACATGGGAAAACAAGATCATAACAAGAAGAGATAAAAAATAAAAAATAAAACTAAAAAATAAAACTAAATAGAACAAAATATACCTGTAAGGAATATGCCTGTTTGTGTTAGGGTCCCTATATCTTTTTGCAAGTCCAAAATCAATAATGTAAACCTGTGAATGTAGCAAATTGCAGAAAACATATATAAGAAATTGGAAGCATAAAAGGAATTACCAGATAGGAAAATTATCCAAATAAGTTAGTCATTAAAGAGAATGAATTTTGGTAATGTTACCTGACTTGCTTTCCTCCCAAGACCCATAAGGAAGTTATCTGGTTTGATGTCCCTATGCAAAAATCCCTTGGAATGCAAGTACTCTATTCTCGTAAGCTGTAGTCAAGTAAATAAAACAAACTTGTTAATGTGCGTTCATTGTAAACTCCCATGGATGGGATGGAAGCATTAACCAAAAGAGGTAAATTTTAGAGACAAAACTGCTAGAGTTGTTTGCAGGAAACACGGTAAAATCCAGAAGCCAAAATAAAAATCAGTGAGGAACAAATGCTGATTTCTTTAAAACCTAAGTAAGCAATCCTGATATGAATCAGTGGTTACCATCTGATCTGCCAACATCAAAACTGTTTTTAATGAACACTTCCTGCCACAATAGACAAAAAGGTCCTCAAGACTTCTTCCCAGAAGATCCATAACTAGAACATTATCATCTCCATCAGTACCACACCATTTCATACTTGGAATACCACCTAAAATCCAAAGAGTAAGAGGAATCAGAGAAAAAAAAAAATTTAACATAATGCTTGGCAAATGTTTTGAGAGCATTTAAATTATTGAAGTGCTTCATTAATAACTTACTTTCTCCTTGAAAAATATTGTATAACTTGGCCTCGTACAATAATTGTGGATGTTTGGTCTTCTTGTTTTCCTACAAAATAGTAATACGGCTGTTATTAATCACCATTAGACCATATGTCAGTTCTTGAATGATTGAATATGAAGGTATGCCAAAAGAAGAGAGAAAGAGAAGGGGGGGCGAGTAATGCAAACTTCTCGCAAGTATAGTTCTCTTTATTAAAACTTGACCGAAGTTTTTATTTACAATGGTTTACGCACTCTGCTTATTCAAACACTTATCCCTAATTCCATTTAATCAACCGCATACATCCAACTGCAAAATGTTATGACAAGAGAAATTAATCTTTTACTTCAATCTGCATAATAAATAAGCTCAAACATGTGTACTTAAGATAAATAATTGGGCTGCTAGTTTGGAAACAGAAAATACTGCAAAACAATTATTTCATGCTTAGCTTATTGGAACATCAACTCAATCAGTTTTAGTCTCCTTTGGTGGTACTTAACAAGCAGTATGGTGTTAACATTACATGGATGAAAACCCGAGTACGACTCTCACGATTACACAAGTTTTATTTGTGTGTAGAATCAATTAATGTAGTATTGTTTAAAGAATTAAGAGATGTCATATCACTTAATTAGCTTAGTAAAATTTAAGTTGAATTTAACTAATTTTTTATAACAGAATACATGAAAAATAAAGCTATATCAAGGAGTGTGAGTTTGGAACAAGAAAAGACTTATTCGAATAATAGAGGTTAGAGACAATAAAAATGATGCATCTTCGCTTGGAATGGCAATGACGAATAATTAGATTTTTTTTCAATTTTTTCTTTCATTTTCGTTGGTGTTATTATACAACATGACAAGCGCATGCAGGACTAGCAAACATGAAAACTGAAAACAAGAAAAATAAAATAAAATTCAAGGTAAGCAAAATTTGAGAGACATGTAAGAAAAAGACTGTACCATCTTAACGGCGACAATCTCAGAGGTATCGATATTTGAGGCTGGAAAAAGCAACAAAAAAAAAAGGTGAAAAACAATAATCAGCAGAAGACGCATAAAAGGAAGAAAAAACAAGATAACAACGTTTGACATATACTCCGGTCTAGTCTTCTTACCAATATAAATTTCACCGAATGAGCCGCTACCGATTTTCCGACCAATCTTGTACTTTCCGCCAACGATCCTCTCCATGTTTATCGATTGGTGAGCTTTCACGGATGCTGAGAAAAGAAGAAGAAGAAGAAGAAGAAGAAAACTTTGGCTTTGGCTATGACAATTCCGATGGTGAGTTAAGTGGTTGATTCCGATGTTTTAACCTGTGATGTGCGGAACAGAAAATGGATTCGGTGAAGATGAACAGACAGACAACGATAGATTGAATGGACGAACCAAGAAGGATTAGAGATTTTAAAGCAAAGGTTAATATTGGAATATTGCATTTTATTTTTATTTTTATTTTGCTTTCAAACAGTTGCTGACCTGTACAACCTCAAAATTCCTATTACCTAACCCAATCCAAATTATCCCCAAAAAAAAAAAAAAAAACCCAATCTACATTCCACATGCTTTTATAAATTTCCTAGAAGTTGCAGCCTCAAAAAAACACGGTTCGGGAACAAAGCAAAACAAAAAAAGAAAAAAGAAATAACCGACTCCTTCTCTGTTCTGTATTAAGAAACATTCAATACTTGTGCTAGCTTTGTTTTGGATATACATGATCTGAGTCAGCAATATCTCATAGTTCAACTGATTAATGTGGAAAATAACTTATGCATTGCGTGCTGTTTGTTTACTCGGGGATTGGTTGTTATTATTGAATCCTTCCAGGTTGTTATCATTGAATCCTTCCAGTTATATGAATTGATTACATGGATTATACAGCTACCAAAGTTTTGTTTTTGTTATTCATTAAATGTATGTATCTTAAATGTATTAAGTTTTAATAGTAATTTATAACAACAGTTATAGTATACTATATTTATATAACACTTAAAAAATATCCCTATCCATCTTACTGAAAGAGGCGAACGAAGATTCAAGCCTAGAATCTATTTTGCGGAACCAGTTCTCTGAGTTCTCACAAGAGATTTGTAAATTAAAACTTTATTTTGAGATTTCATAAAAGTATAAATTTGAATTATATCTCAAATTTTGTATTCGATAGGTGTTTTTTTTTTTTTTGGTAATCAGTTTGGTATTGTTTTTTTGGTAATTTATTTTGGTGTTTTTTTTTTAAATTGTCCTAAAAAAAAGTTTAATAATCTATTAACTTTATCTGAAGTATAAAAATTTATACTTGCACTCATTTTAATTCTTGATATTGCACAAATTTAATTTTGAATTTGGTTGAATGGGACTGGAAACTGTTTTTAACTTAAAATATATATATATATATATATATATATATATATATATATATATATTAGCCAACTGTCGGAAAATAAATGGTGGGGCGGTCAAAGAAAGTAGCGTGTGCTTTTTTGAGTGGAAATAATAAATGTCCAAAAACACATCGTGGGTCAATTCTGCCCAACAATGTTTTAAAAATTAAACTGCAGGTTGGACGCGTGAAATACTCAAGTCATGGTTTCATAAACGTGTCAAGTTAGGTTGAACATAGTCATTTTAGGATTAAGTTAAATTAAGCTATCTTATTATTTATTTTCCAAATAAATAATAATAATAATAGATTATTAGATTAAGGTAAAAAAAAATATTAGATTTCGGTCAGTGAATGGCATGATAGATTGATTAATTTTATTTGTCTAACTTAGACATTTTATAATGTTATTCAAATTAATTATTGTAATTAATATTTTTTGACAATTTAATTTTTTAATCAATTAAATTTTAATTAAATTAAATAATATTTGAATCCAATATATAATTTGTCCAGCTCCAACTAACTGACTAAGATTGATCGGCTTTTAAACCAAGTCTAAACACATTGTTTTCGGTTACCCCATTCTGAGTTTAACGCTGACAATTCCCAGGCCTGGCCCAAAAAGGATGGATGGTGTTCAAATGATGATGTTGCTTCTAGCCACGTAGAAAAAAACTTGGATAAGATAAAGTGGTACCGAGCATTCATTCTCTTAATGTTTAAATAAGGGTTTTATAAGACTTATGTCGTAGGAAAAATGTTTGTGTTATTTTATAGAGATTCGTTTTGCATGTCAGAAAAAAAAATTTGCTACGGGCCCCACAAATTAGGAAATTTTTTCTAGTCATGTTAAATGATAGATGATAAACTCTTAAAATAATGTAAATTTATTATGACAATCAACTCTAAAAAATCTGATTGCATATCACGTCGTTGCTATAGCATTTTCGCTAAACACACCTAATATATATTTTTGAGTTAATTTATCTTGTTAAAATAGTTTATACTTGAAAATTTATTTAGTATTTTTCAAAAAAAAATGATTTATTTTCTTTTAAAAAATAAGTAAAATTAGACATGCAAGTAATGGAATGAGATAACTAAAATAATATTATAATACACACGTAATATTGTATTTATATATTTTTTTATCATTTGATTTTAGCTTATTTCACATTTTATTACACATATACTTTAATTATAGAGAAAAATAAAACCAATTTATGTCATATTAAGTGAAATATTTGTATCTGATTTTTAAGGGTTCACTTTTTTTACATTATTGAGCCCAGATGTCATTTTGAGACGGTGTAGTCTCACCCCGGACTAAATTTTAATAAATTGTACTTATCATGTATAATTATATAATTAATTATATTTTGTCCCAGTCTAAAATTGTAAATTGGCCTAAGTTAAAATTTGTAATTTGGGCATATCAAAAAATCAAACTATACTTGATGAGAGATTTGGGTAAGTTGTATTAAGTTATGTGTTCTATTTTTATTTATATAAAAAAATCAAAATATATTCAATAAAATTAAAAAATATTTAATGAAATTATAATTCTTTTTTATACTAGGTGTTTTGTATTTAATATAATTTAAATATATTATTATATAAACTAACTAAAGTTAAGAAAAATAAATGCACATATAATGTTTTGGCTCGAGCTTCAGTTGGAGCCTGGCTCCGCTATTGTCTAAACGACGTTGTTTTAGAAGCATATATAACTTATCTATTCATGGTAGAAACATTAAATCCTTTTTTAATGATACTTTCTTTTTATTTTTTCTCCTAATTTTATGAAAAAGAAAAAAGATAAGAAAAATCAAATATATACCAAAACACAATCATCATTTCATTCAACACCACATTGTTGTTATTTTAATGTAGGGATCTGATTCTTATAAACGCCTGCCGAGTTTTTTTTTTTTTTTTCTCTTTCACTAATACAAATGGGTATTTACAAGTTGGGAAAACATTTTCTATGTGGTTGGAGAGTTATTTTCTTCTACCATCTCTTCAATTTTCGTGTAGCATTTTTTTATTTTTTTATTTTTTAATAAATATAAATTCCACACAAGACATGTATATAGTATAAATTATTTATCTACTATTAGATGAAAAAATGAAACCCTTGACAAGTTTTATCCTTTTGATTTAAAAACTGTCAGCGCGTGTCCCACGAGTCACAAACTGTGGTATTTAAAAATGAGAAAAACAATCTATGAAAAAGGAAAAAAAAAAAACGTGAAAAACAAGTATTGCAACATTTTAGCCTTCAACATCTACAATCTTTCCAACACTCGATAACCTTGCCCACCGCCAATTGCGAACTGTCGGTTAAGGAGCCACATTATACACACACATAATGTTCTGTGGCTACTTTCTCCAAGTCTGGAATGGAACATGAACATCACTTGAAGCGAACGAAACATTTGAAAGAATGAAGAGTATTTGGGAAATCATAAACATGACTTTGCACTTGACAACAGATTACGCCATGCAAGTTGCCGGAGCCACCTATTTGCATATGCTCCTCCTCTTCCGGTGCTTCTCAAGCTCATTCCTGTGCTGTGTGGGTGGGTTTGGTGGGTCCATACCCCATGGCCATGAGTATAAGTATAATCGCTTTTGCATCCCTTTCCTCCCTGTGTTAATGGTAAGTAATAATTCTCTTCGTTTTTTTTTTGTCACTTTATTTACTCGTAATTACAGATAGTATAGTCCCTGTCTAATGGAAATGAATGTAGGTTATTCAGTTTTTTATTTTATTTTCAAGTGATATATTCTTATAATTGATTAAGATGTTGTTATTTTTTTTCTATTCTAAGATTTTGTTAAAAAATTGTGTAAACAAAATTAGTAAGAAAAATAATTATTGTTCTATCCCGGTCACAATGACTAGTATGTTAATATTGGATTTATGTGCCGGGTATTTATGAGGAAGATACCTTAGAGATCAACGGATCATTGTGCATTATAATGACGGCAGAGCCAAAGAGTGACATATGTGCACAGTGACAACTAAGAAAATAGGATTTAGAATATGTGTACTTTATTGGCTTAACTATTTATTTATAAATGGATTACCTCTGACAATAGTGGAATTCTAATATTTTTTTAGGTCCAGTTCATAATCTATTGCTGTTGTAGTATGGTTAATATAATTAAAAACTCTTTTTGGGCCTTTTATATGTAGGCATTTATTAGGTCGATAACAATTATATTAGAAACTTGATGTAAATTTTTTATTTAATGCATGATTATTTTTTGTTTTTATTAAATACTATGCTAACAATCATGCATTGTATGATGGTAAAAAAATTGAAAATTTTAAAATTTGAATTATTTAAAGAAAATAATCAATTATTTTCTTAAAATAGTATTAATGATTTAAGTTTTCAATTATTTTTAAAAATGGAAATCTAGAATATTTATTTATAAATATTAATAAATTCTTTCCATAACTAATATATTAATCAATTTAAATTTTAAATTTTAAATTATTTATTATAAGATGATAATAAAAGTTTAAAAATTTTATGATAATTTATTATTCAGGGCACAAGAAAATTATGAAGCTTCTAAATTTTGATAAACATTAGTGTCATGAGCAGGGGTGGAAAGATATCACGCGTGACATATTGGAGACCTATGGCTTCATCTGCATTAGGTTTGATCTGGCTTAGGCTTATTATTACCTAAGTTAAATTATAATTTTTTTTAAATCCTAGTTAGTTAAAAGCGTCAAGTTCAAAAGTCTTTTAGGATTGGCCTATTTAATTAAATAAATATAAATAATATATTATTATAACCGAATTAGATTTTTGCAGTTATATCTGGAAATTATATATTTGTTAGTTTATTTAAAGACTTAGGTTAGTTGGTCAATAAAAAGGCTTAGGCTAATAAGCCTATATAGAAATAGACCTATTGATAAATGCCTTATTATAAAATAGATCTTTAAATATGCTTTCTGATTAAGTTGGATTTTTAATAAACCTATATAAGATAAATAGGTCAAATCTAGATGTTATATTTATGGAATAGGTAAAGTCTGCCAAGACTAGTTAACTTAAATCTGCATTAGTCAAAAAATTGGGAATATGAACTATTGTCAGCCCGATACCTAAAAATATTTCAATTAACAATCTTCTGCACAAAATTAGTTATCCTACCTACCCAATAATATTTCACAAGAAGCATGCTTAAGACGGTCAATTTTTGAATTATTGAGTATATAGGGCCTTAATAAAACATTTTTTCCAACAACAAAAAAAATTGTTATCGAAATCAACCAAATTTAGTCGTCTTAAATGGAAGAGTCCATGGTAGTTAAAATCGGAATTTTATCTAAAATCAGAAGGAGGATAAAAAATTATAAAACGTAAAATCCTAATGTAAAAAAAAAAAATCATAAAATCGTAAAAATGTTTGGAATTTTGATGGAATCACTTTGATCATTAAGCAAGACATGTGGTATGAAATGTCTTGGAATTTGAATTGGAATTTTAATTATGTTCATTAAGCAAGACATGTGGTATCAATCTCTCGCTTATATATAGCGGTTTTGGCGGTTTCACTATTGCGTAGAATTGTGGCTGTTACCAACTAATGCAAGTTAATGTGATAGAAAATTAGTGTATGATGCAGTTCCAGATTCTGCATGCCGAGTATATCTTTCGTACTACAAGAGTACCTACTTATTTACTAAAAATAGAAAGAAAAAAAAAATGGAGATTTAGGTGCGAATAATCATAAAATAATAGGTAAATGATAAAAGTCATTTATACTATTTTTTGCCCAATTTAATAAAAAATGTACTCAATTTTCGTACTACGAAAATATAGAAGAGATTTTCCTGCAAGCTCTGCTTATTCTCCATTGTCGAACTTAGAAACTCTCAACCTATTATCCACAATTTCCTCCTCCAAAATCCTCTCTTCTCCCTGATTTTCTCCCTTTACCTCTCTGATATTTTCATCTATCCTCTCTCTCTCTATTTTGATTTCTAAAATTAAAAGGTACAAAAGTCCGAGAAGAGCAGAGAAACTTGTTAGATTAAGTAGATAAAAGTTATTCATCTTAAAGCTTTGTAACAAAGTGAACAATATCTGACGTGCTTAACAATCATTTTGCTTAAAAAACATCTATGAATGATTGCTTCTTTGCTTTTTAGAAATAATTAATCTATACTTTGATTAAAAGTTAATCAAAACTAACTGTTAACTCTTTTTTGGGCATGAAGAAAAGAATACAAGCCACTTGGAAGATCCGCAGATCAGAGCAGGAGAGTGTTCCTCAAGCAAGATTACAAACAGTGAAAAGGGTCTCTCTTGCATCATTGGATCTGCCATGCGGGAAATTACTATATAAATACAGGAAAATAGTAGCTCATTTTTTGTGGTCATGGAATACATATTCTTTGTCCAAAAATAAAAATAAAAATGTGAAATATGAGTGAATTATAATAGTATTACTTTTTATTATATTTGGTAAAAAAAATACGGTGTATTATGATTCTTCAAGAAACACGTGGAGCCATTTTGTGTTTTTGGCATCTGAGTCATTCACTTGTTGAGTCACATATTATAAGGTACTCGCTCCTGTGAACTCTTCATAACCACAGTACCTCATCTTGTTGTGTCTCTGCAAATGGAAAGTCTCTCAGAAAAGGAGAATGTGATGGAAGAACCACTTCTGAACAAGGACAACTCAAATGCCAAGGGTGGCTTCAGAACTTTACCTTTCATCATAGGTAATTAGGTATCATTTTTTGTTTTTTCAGGTGTAATGATCCAATGAGGAGTGATAATAAATCTGTGTTTCCCATTTGTTAAACCTTATTTTGTATATGAATGTTCTTGTGGCAGCAAATGAGGCATTTGAGAAACTGGCGAGTCTTGGGTTAATGCCTAACATGATAGTGTATTTGACCAGAGAGTATGGCATGCAAACTGCAGGAGCCACTAATTTACTCTTACTCTGGTCTGCTGCCACCAATTTCACACCCCTCATTGGTGCTTTCCTTGCAGATTCCTATTTTGGTAGATATTCTATGATTGCTTTCGGATCTATTGCTAGCCTATTGGTAATTTTCTTTCTTTTCTCTTTGTGATTGTTTGTCGACATTGTCTTGGTTAGTCACTGCTCTATTTTCATTGTTCAGCTCAGGAGCTCTTGTTTTGTTTTGTTAATTCTCTCTGCCAACTTCATTAATTTGGCTTGTTAATAACATGATTGAAAGGTCATGGGTTCGAATCCAGAAAACAGCCTCTTTGCAACTGTGCAAAGGTAAGGCTGCGTACAAAGATTACCTCCACCCCACACTCGCTAGTCGGGTTTAACGGGGAGTGATTTTTGGTTAATGACATGAAGTGATAAGTAATTAGAAGGGAATCACTAAATTAAAATTGATTTTTGGCATTTGCTTTGTTGGCGTTGTCCAGGGAATGATTCTTCTATGGTTAACCACTATGATTCCAACATCAAGACCAATTTGTAACCAATTTACCAACAACGGTTGCAGCTCCCCTACAACAATGCAACTTTTGATCTTGCATTCTTCTTTTGCCCTCATGTCCATTGGAGCTGGAGGCATAAGATCATCATCCTTGGCCTTTGGTGTTGACCAGTTAAGTAAGAGGGACAAAGATGCAGGAATCAAAGAAACCTACTTCAGCTGGTACTATGCTGCGGTTACAGTGTCATCACTGCTAGGTTTAAGTGTTGTTGTTTACATTCAAGATAACATGGGTTGGACAGTGGGGTTTGGAGTTCCCGTTATCCTAATGTTTATAGCTACTCTATCGTTTTTCTTAGCTTCTCCATTTTATGTCATGCTGGAGGCTAAAAGGAACCTGCTAAGTGGGTTAGCTCAGGTCATTGTAGCCTCTTATAGAAATAGACTTCTGCAGTTACCACATGAGGACCGGAATGGAATCTACCACCATGAGAAGGGTTCCATTCTCCTAATGCCAACTGAAAAATTAAGGTACGATTTATTTCCTTTGTCTCATTTATCATGCTTTTGGATGTCATCAAATTGTTATGAAATGTTCAATATTGTTTAAACATGGTTACTAATTGCATCAAAATCAGATTTTTTTTTAAATCATTAAATACTGAAATACCCCTTTTGGACAAGTAACACAGTTGTTGTTTTACTTGTATGCTTGAAGATCCACCACTTGGTGTTAGAGTTGCTATAAGTTGGAATACTTTTTTTCACTCTCTCTCAGAGTTTATAACATTGGTGATCATGTGCTATGTATTATTGAGATATATAAAACCATTAATGTAGTCTCACCCATTAGCTTAAGCTTTTGGGTTGAATTGGTTTTTAACATGGTATCAGAGCCTCATGTCCCGGGTTCGATTCTCGCCGCCCCCACTTTCATTCAAGTGTAATTTCTTTGTTCGCACGGGTAGGTGGGTCTATGCATGCTGTAAAGAACCTTGGGATACACCACCCCAAAAGCTAGCTCAAAGGGTGGGAGTGCCCAAGGCCTTATAAAGGCCACATTAGTTGTTCATCCAACCAATGTGGGACTACATATCTCAACACGCCCCCTCACACGAGAGCCCATTGGACTTAAAGAGTGGATAATGCAACAGGCCCAACCTACCCGTGCTAAGAGAGTCCACAAGAGAAAGTGGGGGACGGCGAGGCTCTGATACCATGTAAAAAACCTTGGGATAAGATGTTAAATATCAAGAGGAATTGATAGTAATCCTTGTTGTGTTAAACTACACAACATTGGTTCTATTATATAGCAAACCAATTGAAGAATACAATGAGACCCACACAATGTGGGACTAACACTCTTAACACAATGAGACACACACAATGTGGGACTAACACTCTTAACACTCCCCCTTCAAGCTGTAGCATATAGATCATATGCTACAAGCTTGATACATAAATAATACTCCTATTAGGAACCAAAAGCAACAGTGCTACATCAACAAAATGAAATGACCAAGTAACATAACATCAAAATAAATCTCCTATATGAGAAACCAAAAATCAACAATGTGCTAAAAATGGCGTCGGAATGAACATCAACATGGAAGATGCCGGAATGATCATCGGCAAAGACATCTGTGCTGGAATGACCATCAGCAACATGGACGGTGCTCCCCCTCAAGAGGAACTTCGGTGCCGGAATTATCATCGACAAAGACAACTGTGCTGGAATGACCATCAGCAACATGGAAAGTGCTCCCCCTCAAGAGGAACTTCGGAGCCGGAATTATCATCGGCAAAGACAACTGTGCTGGAATGACCATGAGCAACATGGAAAGTGCTCCCCCTCAAGAGGAACTTCGGAGCCGGAATTATCATCGGCAAAGACAACTGTGCTGGAATGACCATCAGCAACATGGAAAGTGCTCCCCCTCAAGAGGAACTTCGGTGCCGGAATTATCATCGGCAAAGACAACTGTGCTGGAATGACCATCAGCAACATGGAAAGTGCTCCCCCTCAAGAGGAACTTCGGAGCCGGAATTATCATCGGCAAAGACAACTGTGCTGGAATGACCATGAGCAACATGGAAAGTGCTCCCCCTCAAGAGGAACTTCGGTGCCGGAATTATCATCGGCAAAGACAACTGTGCTGGAATGACCATCAGCAACATGGAAGGTGCTCCCCCTCAAGAGGACGATGAATAGAATAAATAGTCCATCTTGGGAAGAAAGAAGATAAAAAAAAAAAAAAAAACTTCACATAATCGGAAAAGTCGACGGAGACGGCGGTGGGTCGTCGGAGACGCTAGTGGGTCGTCAGAAAAGTCGCCAGAAAGTCATCAAAAAAGTCAACGGAGACGGCAGTCAACGATGGTCGATCAATGGCGGTCAACCCAACAGCTTCCCAAGGATCATTCTTTTCTGATGTGACAGATCAGTCTAAGCTGCAGTCACAGAGCATACTAAGAAAAACCCGAAAATGAAATAACAACGGGAATCCCTCAAGGAGGGTGATATCTCTCTATAACCATATTGAATTTATGGAAAAGAGAACTAAGTTAAGCGGATTAAGATTCCTCTTGTTAGGCTCTAGATACCATGTTAAATATCAAGAGGAATTGATAGTAATCCTTGTTGTGTTAAACTACACAACATTGGTTCTATTATATAGCAAACCAATTGAAGAATACAATGAGACACACACAATGTGGGACTAACACTCTTAACACAATGAGACACACACAATGTGGGACTAACACTCTTAACACATGCATTGTCCACCCTTCAAGCCCAATGGGCTCTCGTGTGAGGGGGCGTGTTGAGATATATAAAACCATTAATGTAGCCTCACCCTTTAGCTTAAACTTTTGGGTTGAATTGGTTCTTAACATGGTATCAGAGCCTCATGTCCCGGGTTCGATTCTCGCCGCCCCCCACTTTCTTTCAAGTGTAATTTCTTTGTTCGCACGGGTAGGTGGGCTTGTGCATACATTGTCCACCCTTCAAGCCCAATGCAATGGGCTCTCGTGTGAGTGGGCGTGTTGAGATATATAAAACCATTAATGTAGCCTCACCCATTAGCTTAAGCTTTTGGGTTGAATTGGTTCTTAACATGTATATACTTAAATAGTCATGAATATGTTAGTATCAAACTGAAATCTACGCATGTATATGCTATTGTCCGATTTCTGCTTCACTTGAACTTAGTACTCCTGTAAAACATTTTTAGTAAATTTAGAGCAGAGGCTTAAGCAGTAATTTTATTGACTAGGTTTCTCAACAAAGCATGCATAATTATAAATCCCTTGCAAGATCTAACACCGGATGGAAGAGCTTCGAATCCATGGAATCTTTGCACAATAGACCAAGTGGAAGAACTCAAGGCACTTCTCAAGATAGTCCCAATTTGGACAACAGGAATCATGATGACAGTAAACGTCAGTCAGAGTTCATTTCTAGTACTAGAAGCATCCTCCATGGACCGCCACATTACTTCAAACTTCCAAATTCCTTCAGCATCCTTTGGTACATTTATGATTTTATCTATAATACTTTGGATTGTACTATATAACAAGGTTTTAGTCCCTATGGCATCAAGGATACTAGGGCGCCCAGCATGCTTAGGAACAAAACAAAAAATGGGAGTTGGTCTTTTTTCTTGTTGCATAGCAATTGCATCACTGACAGTAGTAGAGAGTATTAGACGCAAAATTGCTATTGAGGAAGGCTATTCAGAAAAACCACAAGCTGTGGTGAACATGTCTGCACTGTGGCTCTTGCCACGGCAAATCCTTGATGGATTAGCTGAGGCCTCAGGTGTAATTGGACAGAATGAGTTTTTTCTCACTGAGCTACCTCAATCTATGTCTAGCATTGCGTCCACTCTTTGTGGCCTTGGATCTTCGGTTGCAAATTTGGTATCAAGTTTTATTCTGAGCGTTGTTGATAATGTTACTGGAGACGGAGGAAATGAAAGTTGGCTTTCAAGCAACATCAACAAGGGTCACTATGACTACTACTATGGTTTGATTTGTGCTTTGAGCTTTGTAAATTTTGTATACTTTCTTTACTGTAGCAAATCTTATGGTCCTTGTAAGGTTAGAGGAAAATAAAATTTTAGGTGGATACAGATGATCATAGTATGTTAAGTTTTTCATGAATTCTCCTAAATTACTAGTTAATACATGTCTTGAGTCTGCCAAGAAAGCAAGTAGTACCTGGATAAGATTGGTAGACAGATTGGTGATTGCACAGACATACATCGTATACTACTAATGCTAAAAATTGAATGTTTGTTTCATGTATTCATGGTATTGTAGAGGAACATATACAATCACTTTACTCTTGCTCCTTGTAACTTTGCCTGATGATTTAGTTTCTGTTGTTTGGTCTGATCAGAATCATCAGATATTATCGAAACTTAGCCACATTTTTTCTACCATAAATATATGAGATTAACTGAGTAATTGACACAACACAACCTAGCTAATTCAGGGCTTCAAAATTTTTTTGGTGTCCATTATATTTAAAGGATGTAAAGTTATATCATTTTAAGATAGAAGAATAGATAAATAAAGGAGGAGAGAGTTGACAAAAAAAATATATTAAAGATGTGGGTCCCACCTCTTTATGAGAATAAAAGAATATAAATTATGTCATTTAAAAATATAAATATTTTTCCCTATAACAAAACTAGAACCCTACTAAAACATCACATCAGATTTCTCAACCAGTGGGTAGCTTCACTAAACTTTTTTCTGCTGAAGCATTGCATCTCAAATTGATCGTTTATTCAATTAGCCGTATGTTTTATTTTGGATTTCAACAGTGACAATATAAATTTACTAAGTTCGAAAAAGGTTACTTGGTTTGTCATCACAGATATTTTCTGAACATCCCCGATGTGAATGTCATTTTTAGAATAAATAAACATATAATCCAGGTACTATATTGAGAGGGAACAGATGGTTTGGCTTCTAATCCCAAACAAAACAGTTTTTTTTTTTCAGTTGATATATTTTTAATAATAGTTATAAAAATGCCAAAAAAAATTATTTTATTTTGTTTTTATTGTTTGTAAATTCTTAGAAATAAAAGATAAAAAAAATAATGTAATGTTTTTAATTATTAATAAAAACATATCAACTAAATATAAAAACAAAAAACTAACTAAATACACCCTAATAATTTAATTATAGTGACCTAATTCATCGTTTGCTGAAAAAAACAATATTTATATGATGCTTCTAACATAATATCTAATGCTTTTAAACGTTTCTTGGCTCGAACGGGAGTAAACTAGGTGTTTACTCAGACTTAATGTAATATCTGATGCTTTTAAATATTTCTTGTCTCGAACGGGCTTTAATTTTGTGGTCAGTTTGCCATTAACCCAGAGCTAGGGGTGGTAAACGAATTCTCAACTCGTGAAGACTTAATTTACATGTCTAAAATTGGTTGTTGGAATCAGTTTAAATTTGTATAAAAACTTGTTTAATAAAAGGCATCAGGCTCCAAATCAAAAACTCGACAGCCTCCCAAGCTGGCCCAGTATATTAATTTTTATTTTTATTTTATATTTTTTATACTACTCTTCTCTCTCTTTAATCCTTTTTATCCCATTTTATTGGTCAAACAGATTTTTTGAATAATTTTGTCCTATATCATGCTATTTAGATATACATTGAATTTATGAATATTTATGGAATTACTAGTAATGTTGATTATATATTCTCTTTGGATAAATTTTTGTTGTCTTATTTTTTTTAAATATGCTAAACTAGACTTTTATTTTTTGTAAATAAGTCATGCTACAAGCCGATAATTATATTCATAATAGGTAACAGACTTAGTGAGACTGACATATTTAAACACAAACTTAATCATTTAAGATCAAAACCCAGCTCAGTTCGTCCGGTTAACACCCTACCTAGAGCTGAGCTTGTTCCTGTGAATCGCTCGTTCAACTTCTCTAATATTTTTTTTTTTTTTTTGGATATATATATTCCTTTCATAATGTTGACCTAAACATGACAAAGACTAAAAAAAAATTATAAATAAATTTCTAGAGATCAAAACTTAAAGATGGGGATAGGTTATTCATTTCTATTTTTATTTTTATTTTGAGTTAACTCAACTCTAATTATATATTTGAGGCGAGTTGACTTCCCGGGATATCTTGAAGTTTCAACTCTTTGAACCCGGAATAAATCTTTGGTGTTACTGTAGCACCAAAGATTCAGTACATACAACCAATGAAAATATAACATGTCAGTGAGAGTTCTTTTTCTTTTGCTAAAAATTTCCTCTCTCATCTGATGTGTAATGCTCCCATTTGTAGGATGCACTGAATCTAGGTGCTACAATAGCACCAAAGATTTATTATTGAACCCGCTATGGGACTAATCCGAAGTGCGGAATTAGTTAAAGATGAAAATATTTAAACCCTCTCAAAGGTGGTATATGAGGATTAGATTGAGGCACTTTCCTTTCCCTTATTACCTACCTTTTTTTTATTCATACCTTACCTACCACTTTCCAACATTGTTAGATTAATCTCAACTAATATTTATTATTTTTCTATTTTCTTAAAATTATGATATAACTATATTAGAGAGCTGTAGGCATTAAAAAAAATAGAATAACTTATCAAGTTAAAGATAATATAACTAATTTTAATCATCGTAAATGACACCCGTTGGGTCAAGTCTCTAACTTTAGTAAAGCAGTCCAACTAGCAGCTTTGTTGCTTTCCTTAATTTGGATTAAATTTCCATTGGAACTGGTTGGATAGCTACTGCCTACTGGCAGTATATATGCCTTCATTGGGAGCGAATCTATACCGGATGCTTTCATCGGGTGCGAATCCATACCGATTCGGGACCACAAAGTATTGGATGAGAATGAAGTAAGAGAAAGAGAAAAAAAGTTAAGGAGAGAGAAAAGAAAAAAGAAAAAAAATAAATAAATAATACACGTTTCAATTTTTAAGTGGAAGAACAGTTCTTATGGAAACATATTAAAAAATTCGCTTTATTGGAGCTTCAACCATTCTCTGCGTAACTGTGTACATTCAACATAACCTAGGATGGAAAGTGGGTTTGTAGCGCTTATGTTCTTATCGGTTATAATTTTCTTGGTAGGTTCACCATACTTTGCCAAAGAGAAGACAAAGAAAAGCTTTTTAACCACTTTTATTTTTGTTTTTTGTTTTTAATAATGTTTTTATTCACTCTTATATTATAAAATAAATTCATCACTCATAAAGGTGAAATAATTTTTTTTTCTCCTTAAATCTCAATTTTTAATTTGAAATTATTTCCTTTCAATTTCTTTACATTAAAATTGACTCATTTTTTATTTCAAAATATCAATTACTCAACTCATATATTATTTTTCTCTCTTTTAATATATATATATATATATATATATATATAGGATATTAATTTTCTCATTTTACATGAGAAAGTTTTCTCATGCTACACACTCAATATATAAGTGGGGTCCACAAAAAAATGAAAAGACAAAAAAATAAAAAAGGGACCAACCTTTTAATTGTGTGTGTAATATGAGAAAAGATTCTCATGTAAAATCAGAAAAGATTAACCCATATATATATAAAGGGAGGATATTCTTACTACCAAAATTTTTTACTACCAACTTACTACCTATCTAATCACCATTGGATCAAAGAGAGAGAATGTTAAAAAGGTTTTGAAAAAAAGAGAAAATGTTGATCCAATGGTAATTAGATAGGTAGTAAGTTAGTAGTAGAAAATTTTGGTAATAATAATATCCCTCCTACTCATATATATATATATATATATATATATATATATATATATATATATATATTAGGCGGTTTTGTAGCACTCCTCTTTCATTACTATTACAAAAAAGCGGTTCAAATTTCGGCAAAGGAAATATTATTTTCTCCATTTAGATCAATGCATGTATGCTTATTCCGAACAACCAACAATAAAGTCGTGTACACATGCATCATGCACGGATTACTTAAAGACTAATATTAAACGGACACCATTTCTTGTGGTGTGACAAAAGCTTCACAAACTCAATAACAACCTTCACCGAGTTAGTGGCGGCGAGTGGTGCGAAAGTATCAGCCTCGTTAGAATCAGCGGAGCCACCACCGGCCAAGTCGGAGAGAGCCCTAATAGCAATGAAGGGCACCCTTTGTTGTAAGCAAATAAGGGCCACCGATGCACTTTCCATATCTACTGGGCTCACATGGAACTTATTGTAGATGAATGTTCTGTATGCTGCATTGTCTAGGTAGATGCTTGCACTTGTTCCTCTCTCCACAAGCGACACCTTAGGAGTCGTCGACAAGCATTTCGTTGAGTTCAAGCACTTCTCTAGCTTCAAGCCCTGACAAGATATTTCGAAACTTAACCACATTGTTTATACCATATAAATATAAGATTAACTTAATAATTGACACGACACAACCTAGCTAATTCATGACTTTATATTTTTTTATTTAATTTTGTTTTTTTTGCCCATTATTAGTAGTATCAAACAAAACAAGAAGCCTATTAAAACATCACACCGGCCGAATTTCTCTGCTAGGAGGTAGCTACACCAAACTTTTTTCAGCCGAAGCATTGCATCTCAAATTGATTATTTAATTAGCCATATATATTTTATTTTGGATTTCAAAGAATGACAAAATAATTATACTAAACTACGAAAAATGTTACTTTGTCATTACCAATATTTATTTTTTTGGTGAATCCAAAATTTTCTGAACATCCGAGATGTGAATAATTTAAAAAAAAAACAATTTAAAAGATTGTTTTGGCTTCTAATCCCAAGCCAATTAGTATCGGAAATGGATTCTCTCATGTGTAATTTAACATGATCATGTCATGTGGGAGGATCTTAATCATTAATAATTAAATCAACGGTGATGATTGTGTAACTTCCTATCTTTATATTTTTTATCTCTCCTCCCTTATCACCATTAACCCACCCATGTATGATTATGATTGTTACACATAACATGGTGATATTAATTAACACGTGATCTGTACCAAAAAAAAAAAAATTAACACGTGACGATCTCACTGTCAATAGTATAACTTACCTCCAGTTTTTTAGCAATATGGTAGTACTTGGTATCAACAGGAACCCAAAGGGCATGTTGCCTTTCTTCTGGAATGCCATCAATGGGAAAGATCTCCTCTGGTTGGTACCATATGTTGTTGAGTAGGTTGTCAAATGTGCTGCCTGCACTTAAGTTTGAGGTGAACTCTGCAAATTTTAAGTACCCTACTTCCCTCGTGTAGTCTCCATTAGCTTCTAAGGCTAATTTATCATCAGGCCCTTGTCCGTACCTCTGCATACATAATATATAACACACCAAATCATTTATTAATCTTTTTTTTTTAGTAACAATCATTTATTAATCTTTCATGTGTCTGTATAGTTAATTAATTAAACAATCAAAGAAAATATTAACCAAGAAGTTGAGTGTCCATGGAGTATAATGCAAGCACCGAGGCACATGTTTTATACTCCAAGGACACTCAACTTCTTGGTTAATATTTTCTTTGAAGTTAATTATATATCCTTCAAGTGGCTTTTGGAACCACATGTCCCACTTCAAAAAAAAAAAATTATATATCCATGCATATGTTCCATATTTCATATTATTTTTCACAAAGTATCACTTTTGCTGACTTGTCACTTAAAAATTAAAAACCAAAACTCCTTAGTCATCACGAAATTGGACTATACATGCCGTGAACCCTTTTTTTTTTTAAATGAAATAAAATAAAATTACAAAGCTCGAAAGTAGTCCATTATGGGTGCAGCTTCATGTTGGATTTTGCTCTTTCATTAAAACTCTATAGGGCCTAGTGTATAAAAATTGCTCAAGAAACCTAGATCTCATTCAGCTTAGGCGAGGGTTTCCTAAAATTCAAATATATTCTACACTTATAGTCATTAGCCTATTAGGTCTCCACTTTGGTGATTGCAAAGACCAGGATAAGGTCATCTCCATGATAGTGAGAGAGTACCCATACACCAATCTATCCCCCTTGAGAGATAGTCTGGAAAATCTACCACTAGGCAGACTCATGGAGATTGATCGTGCTGTGACTCATACAACTTTAACACATAAGGAGGTTGCTCAAAGATTTGTAGACGATGATGATTCGATAAATATATTAATGTACTATGTCTTAAATTGTTTCCCCGTAAATCCAATAGTTCCTACACTTCTTTATATGGATCTGTAATTATTTTATAAGTGAGTAACTTATTTTATAAATTGCAAGTTTTTTATTCTTATTAAGTTCTTCAAAAGAAAAGTTAATTTATTTCATATGTATATAAAAAACTTAAATAGTAACCAAATTTTCTTATTTTATGTTTTTTTGGATAACAGATGAAAGGAAACCACACTTTCATATTATAATGTAATTGCATTTTTGTTTTATTGTAATCAAATAAACGTTAAGGCTATGTTTGGATTAATGGATAGGAATAAAAAAATGATATCACTTGTTTCTGTTTAAATTATTTTAAATAAAATAAAATAATTTAATATTTGTCAATATTTATTTATTTCCTCTTTAAAAATAAAGCATTACTCTCACAAAACATACCCTTGTGTGTGGGGAGGGTTGACTCTTAAGTCTTAAGCTTAATTTCTTTTATTTATGGTATCAAATAATTTTCAATACCAAAATATATCTACCCCATTAATATCAATTTTTAGCCAAGTGGAAAAGTGTGTATCATTTTGAAGAATACAAAATTGTGTCATTTTTTTTTATAAATAAATTTATGTCATTTTTGAGAGAAGAAAAAAAAAAAAAGAGTTGAGAAAAGTTTTATGTGTCATATGTATATAAGAGAAACTGATATAAGGTGTGTAGTAAAACGACACACATTTTTTGCTTTTTAGAAAGCCATATCTTATCAAGAACATGTGGAACACGGTTGAAACATATGATTCTTTTGTACACGTAATCTGTCAATGTTGTACAAAATCATAAAATGTTAGATGATCAAAACTTTTTAGTCAAAATTTTGGTGGAAATGAGGCAAAAGATGATGCAAGAGAAAGAAAAAGATATTAGAAAAAATGTTGTAATACCTGCCAGTTCCAAAGTGCTAAATGAGCCCAATAGTGTGGAATGGCTACGTCTCCAATATGCAAGGATGGGTTTGCATTTCCAGCAATGCCATAATGCACAACTCCATCTACTGAGAAAAAGCTTAACAGAAGCTGAGTAGTTATAGCTGCATTTATCTACATATTTCACAGATTATAAAAAAATTAAAATAAAAAAAATCCCAATTAATATCACCCCTCTAATGACCAGTATAACAGGCTTGTCTCCAATGGAAAAAAACAGGGAAAAAAAAGAAAGCATACCACACTCAATCCTGTCATGACCAGTAAAACAGGCTTGTCTCCAATGGAACCAAAGCGAAATCTCCTTCCTTCATTATTAGCCATACAAAAAAAAAAGGAGGGTAAATATAGGAAGAATATAAATTAAAAGATAACTGTTTCTTGGAAAATTTCCTAAACATTATTATGTTGGATAGATATTAGGGATACGTTATTTTATTTATCATTTTTTCTGTCTACCTTTGTCTACCACTCTTCAATACCGTTAGATCAGAATCTCAAGAAGAGAGAAAGATAAATGTTAATTGAGATTCTGATCTAACGATGTTAGAAGATGGTAGGCAAAGGTATACAGAAAAAATGATAGGTAGAATAACTTATCCATATATATTAATATTTAGTACCTGCGAATTCAATGATGGTGTCACTAGCAGTATAGCCTGGATTCTGAAGCAGAGGGTCCAGTTCAAACGAATTTGGTATAACCAAACCTAGATAAGGTCCCTTTTGGTTTGCTTTAGCAATTTTGTTTTGCAATTCTGATGTCAAAGCACCACTTACGAATGCATGTTGTGCGTTGACCAACAAAAATGCCGCAAGAAGCATGAGTAAGACTCTCCTAGCTCCTGCCATCTTTATGACAACCTAGACACACTCAATAAAGAGAGCAAAAACAGTAGGACTTGAGAAATGAATGAATGTTGTTGGTTTTTATAGAAAAAGTCAAGCAGCTAGCTATTGCGTACGTACAAGCATAATTGAGGAGTGAAATATTACTTTAAAGACCTAAACTTTAGATCATAAATCAATTAAGAAATTATGTTTTTATTTATGGGGAGGGTTATATTTATAAATTTTTTATTTACAAACTGCATTATTTACTCTCGGAAGAACACTAGGTTCTACTATGTTCTACTAGAAGTACATTGTATAATTTGCAAAAATTTATAAAAAAAATTTGTAAACGGATCCTTCCCCTTTATTCATTGTCAACTAATGACCTCGGTTTCATTGGAAAATATTTTAATAAATAACATATTTAAAAGAAAAAATATCTAAATTGATGTGTGTATAAAAATGATTGGTAACTAAAACGAACAAATTAAATATGACATTTATATATGATTTTAAAAAAATAATTAATAAATATTATTATTATGCTTCTCTACTAAAAGAAGAATCCTTAATTAGCAAAATTTAAAATTATTTTTAATTAATTATCACAATAAAATTATTTTTCATCAGAATTTGATACACACCCCAAAAATATTGAGACGAAAAGATAACGGACAAGAGAAAAGGTTGGATTGAAAATGCCACTTGTGGTTGGAATCCCCCGGAAAACCTAATTTTAATTCATATGAAGGCGACGGATTGTACTGTTTCGATGACTTCAAGAAAAATGGAAAATAAACAAATAAGTGAAATAACTGACTTTTTCCCTTTTCTCATCAATGAAATAAATGATATTATTTTTTTCTTTCTTTATTTGATATGTGACTCAGCAGATATTATAATTTAACTAATATTCAGTAACTCGTGACTTCACGTCTTGGAATTAATTAAATTCCAACATGATGAATAAGAAACAATTGGTGCAATCCTCGTTAGTCTCGTGGATCATCAAAATAGACGTACAAGTGTGCAACTAAGAAAATAGTTCTAGGACATATTTGATACAAAGAATAATGTGTTTAACGTTTTTTTATCTTGTACGAGATCAAACTATCTCTCACACATATTAAAGTGTGTGGAGATTATATGAAAACAAGAAATATAGAGCTCGCACATCTTTATGTGTGTAAGAGATATTAAAAACATTAAATCCAAAAATAATAGGATAGAATAAAGAAAATTTTCATTTTTATTATAATATTCTAAAAATAATGTTGTGAAGAACATAAATAATTAAAATTAGTGTTTCATAATTTTTTTTTTTCATTTTAAAAAATAATATGGCAATCAATTTGTTATGTCCTAAGGACATAGATGTCTAGTCAACAGACCAGTGGGCAGTGACACTACTAAAAAAGTATGAATTAGGGATGGATTTTAGAGAGAGAAAATATTTCGTCTCTAATTGGGACGGATTTAGAGATTGAAAAAATAATTTGTCGCCATTTGTGATGTAATTAGCGATGGAATAAGTTTTATCTTTAAAAGGGACGAGTTTTGAGATGAAAAAATATTTCGTCCGTATTTGGGACGGAATATTATTCGTCCCAACTTGGGATAGAATTAGGATATCATTTCTAAAATCCCTCCCTAAATCTATCTCTAATTGGGACAGAATTTTTGCATCAACAAAACAACCCTTCCATATAGATTGTTGTGGCATTCACTTTGTCAAAAAATGAATTTATAGCTAACTCCTCTTCCTATTGATCTTGATTAGATCCAGCTTGTTGAGAGTTGTCTTTTCTTTTTAGATCGTCTCCTGGAAGACCTGCTTATCCCGCATGTGCTTTCGAAGCCCCCCACCCATTCAATCACTTGCTTGTGATTGCAGCCATTTCCTGAAAAAGGGAGAGACGAGGGAATCGTCCGAAAAAATCCGTCCCTAATAGGGATGAAAAATAATCTATCCCTAACTAAGACGAATTTAGGGACTGAATTTTGTATTTAAGTGTTATTGTTTATGAAATTGCAAAACTATGAACTTTTTGTTAGATTATTTAGATTGGATATTTGTGTTAAAAAAGTAACATCACGTGACATATGGAGTGAGGAATATTTGAAGGGTGGTTAATCTAACCCGCTAGTGACCATTACTAGCAAAGTATAAGTTAGAGATGGAAAAAAAAAAAAATCTCATATGGATGGATTCAGGGATGAAATCACAATCACTCGCCAATATGGGAGATTGATGAACTCATAGTTTATCATGTTTTATAAGATTAAAATCACAATAATTAACTCTCAAATGAAGCCTTAAGTATAAAAACTTTAAGTTATTTGGTTAGGAAGCATTAATTGTGTGTGGGTATGCATGTGTGTGCGCGTCAATCTCATAAAATCGAATTATATATATATATATATATATATATATATATATATATATATATACACACACACTTTTATCTGTGTGTGAGAAAAATATTTTCTCAAGTAACTTGAGATAACTTTATCTCCGGCTACTAAGTCATAACCGTACAAAAGATATATTAATGGTGATAAAGGAAGATAGAAAAGAAGGAATCATAACTATTCAAATATGAATCAATTAATATAAGGAAATAAATAAACAAAATAATATAGTTTTGAGGGTGATCGGAGATAAATATTTTTCAAGTGACTTGAGAAATATTTATATATATATAGAAATATTTGTCAGTTTTGATGAAACTACATCGTTCTGGTAAGTTTTTACATTCTCTCTCTTCTATTTTTTTTTCATTTCTAATTTTATAAATTAGAAAAAATGATAAAATACGCCAAAACAACGTAATTTCATTAAAAATGACACAAAATCGTGTCATCTAAAATTGTTGGACAAGTGGCTTCAATACTCAAGAGAGGGTGAATTGAGTTTTACAAAAAAATTTCGCAAAGTACCTCATTTGATATTTTAAAGACTATTTCTTCAATAAAGTGAATTAATAATAAACAATCTAAGTGTAAGAGCAAGTGTAGTGAATAAAACAATAAGCAAGCAAGTATATAAAAACAATCTAAAATGCAATTTCAACACTTAAATAAAGAGATTAAGGTTAGAGAAATTACAAACTAGATGTATCTTGGTTCGGTCACCACCATCGTGACCTACGTCTAGACTGAAGCCGCTCGATCAAGTCTTTTCACTAACTATCAAGCTTGAGAGAGCCGCCCCCGAAAGGGTCCGACAGTGCTCGATGGGGATTAGTCTTCGGTTACGGCCGGAGGATACCTTTGAATTTATTCAAAAAAAAAAAAGGAATCAATTTACAAATAATCCTAAGTCCTTATATATTATTTTGAATTTGGACTTAGAGACTTCTCTTGAAGCTTGAGTCTTGATCTTATTTGGACTTATTTTTTATGGTTGCATCATGAAGCTTTCTTTCCATGCTTGTTTGTTATCATCAAAATCGTTGAACCTTTATGTTCTTTTCGTTGAGTGCATTGGTTCCACAAAAATAACAAACATTGTCTACCCAAAAAGAAAACACTAAACCCATATTTATATATTATTGATATTGATTTATATTTCAATAATTTATATTTTAAAAATTTATATTACTGCAATTATATTTTCGTTTGTTATAATTGTATGCATATATGTTTTAATTTATATTTCAGAAAAATTAAAATTTGATATTGTATAATGCATAATAACATGAGAAGAGATATTCTCACTATCAAAATTTTCTACTACCAACTTACTACCTATCTAATCACCATTAGATTAACATTTTCTCTCTCCTCAAAAACTTTTTAACATTCTCTCTCTTTCATCCAATGGTGATGTGATGGGTAGTAAGTTAGTTGTGAGAATTTTTGTTAGTTAGAATATCCTCATTCTAATAACATATGTGAATAGTATGTTATAAATATCGTACATGCACAGTGACGAGGCAAAAAAAAGGGGAAGCCAATGCCAAAAATAAATTAACTATGGAGGAAGTTAGTGCCAAAGTCAACAATTATGGAGAAAACAAACCATTTATAGTTAATGAAGATAAAGAAAAAGCCTCTTATCTTGGAAACTAGCCGGTGCCAAGTCACTTACTGGATCCAATGTGGCTTCGCCACTACTTAACTATTGATTTTATTTGTTTTTTATATTTATATCTTATGTCTTTAAATTTTATCTTATAAAATTACAATGTTTATTTTAACAATAATTTTATGAGTAAGGTTATATTGACAAAAGTTTTTTTTTATAAACTTATAAATTACATTATGTTTGACCTGTAATACTCTACTCAAAAGTGTGTTACCGATCGGACATAATATAGTTTGTAAATAAAAAAATTGTAAATATGACTTTTTCCTATTTTTATAAGGTAAAATTGTACAACTTTTTAGGTATGATTTTTTTTTTTTTTTTTAAGATTATGGAAACCATCTATATATTTTGTGTGCCTACCGGATTTCTTATAAAAGGTAATTCAAATATGTGCATGGTTAAAAAAACTGATTATTTTTGGTCAAAATTCATTTTTTTAGACAATATATATGAGGCACAAGACGCCTTTGTAAAATACAAAGTTTTGAGTTTATCAAAAAAAGAAAAATACAAAGTTTTGATATATGGAAAAGGTCATGCTTATCAAAACATATTGACAGTAAAGTTATTATGATTTTTAAGGTATTATTTGTAATGTTGGTCCATTTTTAAGGTATTTTGGTTTTAGCATCAATAATTTAATAACATAGAGGATTTTTTTTCTTAGTAAGTTGTGGTTGGAAATGTTATACTTCTAATAAAATCTTTTTTTTTTGGTGGTGATAAAATCTTTTTTAATTATTATTTTTACTAAGATAAATATCTCTTTAAACATGTATTTTTAAATATAAATAACAGAGTTTAAAGTCGATATTGTGTGTCAAAGGAAAAAATATATTTCCAATAAAATCTATATTTTTATTTAGTGATATCAAAACATAATGACGAGGATAATTTTTAAAAATAAATATTTTTTATGCGTGCCCTCACTATTATTATCACATTTAAAAAAAAACTAAATTTGAAATTCTTCTCAAATTTTAATTGTTTATACTCTCAAAATAATTTCATTTGATTTTTTACGTTAAATTTTTTTCTCCCTGAATCCTATCTTATACTTTTAAATGAATTCTTTCGATTAAAAATACTCTTCTTTTTTTCATAAATATCCGGTAATGCACTTTCATATATTAAATTAGAGTTAATATTATTATAAAACTTTTTTTTGGCTACCATTAATTTTTAATTTTGGTTTTAAAAAATAGATGGATAATATTTCTGATTAATTTTCAAGAGATAATTTCATGGTGTATTCCATTATTAAATGTGATCAAATTATTTATTTTGGTATTGTGCATAAGTGTTTTTTTTTCTGGTAATAATTGAGGCCCAAGGGTAGTTAGCCCAACAAAGACACTAACTTATTTTCAAGGGAAAAGTTACCGTGTTTATTCCATAATCATTTACGATCATGTGATTTTTTTCTTATCACATATGTCCCTGTGATTTGTAAAAGGGTATATTTTTTATCACAGATGCCCCTGTGGTTTCTAATTTTTTACAAAGCACATAGACATATGTGATAGAAAAAAAATCACATAAACATAGATAATTTTGAAGCAAATCACATCAACCTTGGTGAACTTTTCTCTATTTTTAATAATGTGCATCATATAGGTGATTGCTTAATAACTCATAATTGGGAGTTATTATATAAACAATTATATTTGCAACTAGCACCTGTCACTGTCACTGTCTTAATATAAATATCTAAATATGCCTTTATGGTACTTCCTTATTTATCCACTCATACTTAATTTCATAATTACTGTTTAAAATTCATATGATTCATGAACAAAGTTCGACGACTATATCATGTTGATAGCAACTTAATGTTTTTTAGTCTATTATTTTGAATAATAAATATGTCAATCTTAAATTATATTATTTTAAATTTAAGTAAATTACATAGATCCCCTCTCTATTTGATGCCTTATCAACAAAATTACCATACATTTTCAGTTAACCACTCTTTACCATGTCCTCAACTCCCCTTCACCCACGGCTGCAGTCGGCCACCGCACTAAGACGCCACCTTTTTAGGATTTGAGTTTGAGGAGCTCAATTCCAATAGCATCCAACACTTAATTAAGAATCCTTTTCCAAATGAGAGTCTTCGGAGGCCAAATGCCACTTATAAAGGTAAAAGGAAAGAATAAACGTTGGGGGAGTGAAAATTTTAAGTTTGTGATAAGGGAAACATGATTCTTCTTCTAGATGACACAACTTGCGTCACTCCCATAAATAAGTGAGACCCACATTTTTATATTTTTTTTTCACCATCTTTTAATCTTTTTCTCTTATTTAAAATGACACAAACAGCGTGAATAATGAGAGAGAAACAAATTTCATGAAATACAATTTTCCATTGTGATAAAGATGAAAATGTTTCACAAAACAAAAAAAAGTTTTATATTTCTCATTCAACATGAGAATTGAATTCTCATGTTGTAGAGAAAAAAAACATGTGGGACCCATATGTTAGAAAAAATTATATGTAGGACCCACGTTGTCACGAAAATCGAAGGGTGTGTAGAATTATAAAACCAAAAAAAAAAAAAAAGATGAAAATGTGAATGTGATTCGTGGAGAAAAACGGCGTGAATAATGAAAACAGAGAAGCCTTTCATGAGAAGTCAATGATTTGGGATTCATGTTATATCGATTACTCAATTTTGTTCGAAATAATTTTGAACCTTCTTAATTCTTTTAAATAAATTTTTTTTTCAAATTTATGTTTATTAATGTTCTTAAGTCACAGGTGATGTTAATTAAAGAGCGTCATGCGGCTTCCATATGTGTTCGTCAAAAACTAATTTTTAAAAGAAAATTTTAAAATTGTATAAGGTGATTTCATAGCACTGGCCTTTGATTATTATTACAAAATTGCCGTTCAAATTTTGGCGAAGGAAATGTTATTTTCACCATGTAGATCAATGCATGTATGCTAATTCCAAACAACGAATAAGCATGTTGTCTATGAGGTGCATGATGCACGGATTATTGAAAGACTAATATTACATGGACCACCTTTTCGAGTGGAGTGACAAGAGCTTCACAAACTCAATCACCACCTTCACTGAGTTAGTGGCGGCGAGTGATGAGAAAGTATAGACCTCGTTGGACTCAGCGGAGCCACCGCCAGCCAAGTCGGAAAGAGCCCTAATAGCAATGAAGGGCACCCTTTGTTGTAAGCATATAAGGGCCACCGATGCACTTTCCATGTCTACTGGGCTCACATGAAACTTATTGTAGATGAATGCTCTGTATGCTGCATTGTCTAGGTAGATACTTGCACTTGTTCCTCTATCCACAAGCACCACCTTCGGTGTCGTGGATAAGCATGTGGTTGAGTTTACACACGCATCTAGCTTCAAGCCCTGTCAAGATATTACGAAACTTTACCACATTTTTTATACCATAAAAATATAAGATTAACTTATAGTACCTCAATTGGTAGTAAGGGAGTTAAATAAGTTAAAAGAAAAAGACATCGGTTTAATCCCTATATTTCCCATTCGAGAGGGGTTTAAATATCTCCATCTTGACCTGCCTCATACTCTAAATTAATCTCATAGCCGGCTCAAAGAGTTGAAGCTTGTGAGAATATCGGGAAGATTCAACTCACCTCAAAGAGGTAATTAGAATTGGGAGAAAAAAAAAACATGGGTCTCATATATTTTTATGTGTGCGAAAGAGATAAAATTATCTCCTACAATGTAAGAAACACTAATCCCTTAAACAAAACTAGAATCCTACTAAAATATCACACCAGATTCAGCTCAAAGAGTAGAAGCTTGTGGAAATACTGGAGAGCCAACTCGCCTCAAAGAGATAACTAGAGTTAGGTTAACTCAAAAAAAAAAATATCACACCAAATTGATCAACTATTCAATTAGCCATACAAGGGTACAATTGATCACGGATTAGCCTCATACCATATAAGGCCCTAAGTTTGAATTCTGCAGGCCAATAGGAGGATCTTATTGGTGGACGATGTATAATCTCTCTCAGAGATCCAAAAATAAAATAAATTGAGAAATTTGGCATGTCCCTGACACCCAACCTAAACTTTTCTTAGTTTGGATTTCAACAATTACATCATAATTATACTAAACTACAAACAAAGTCACTTGGTTTTTGTCATAACTAATTTTTCGTGAACATCGGCCGATTTGAATGTTATTTTTAAAATAAATAAAAATATTATCAAATGATGATAGTTCATTTGGCACTAAGAAATTGAGCAGTTAGGTCTCAAAGCATGTGTTCGATTCTTCTCAGTATTATCTTTAGGAAGTGTTTAAATTCTTAATCCCGGTACCTACCCCGAATCGAACTAGTCTCCCGACGCAATGAAATCTTAAAAAAAAAAAAAAAAAAAAAAAAATCAATTAATTATTCTGACTTCTAATCCCAAGCCACTGAGAGTCACTTACCTCCAGTTTTCGAGCAATATGGTAGTACTTCGAATCAACGGGAACCCAAAATGCATGTTGCCTTTCTTCTGGAATGCCATCAATGGGTAAAATCTCCTCTGGTTGGTACCATATATTGTTGAGTTGGTTGTCAAATGTGCTGTCCGCACTTACGTTTGAGGTGAAATCTGCAAATTTTAAGTACTCAACTTTTCTGGTTAAGCCTCCGTTATCCAAGGGTAATGAATCATTGGGCCCTTGTCCATACCTCTGCATAATATATAACAACCCAAATCATTTTATTAATCTTTCCCGTGTCTATATTATTAATTAAGGGGAAAAGTATCTCTCCTGTGTCGATAAAGTTGTCTCCAGTGAGCTCAAAACGACGTCGTTATGGGTTATAAGATTAAAAAATTATAATGATAAAAACTAATATAACCCTGCAATATATTAGAATTACAAAAATACATTGATTTCAGTCCCAAAACGACGTTGTTTTGGTCTCAACATAGATAACTTTATCTCCTGTGACTTGAGAGATCTTTTACCCATTAATTAATTATACAATCAAATTCAAAACAATAAAAAAGTGAGAATCCTACCTTTTTATATTATTTGGTGAGAATCCTATTTTATTATATAGTAATAGAATATGAAAAGAATAGTGTGTACTCTTAATTTTTTAAAGATATATTTGACATCCCATTAATCTTTTATTTATAAGTGGTCTTTTAATGATAATTAATGGTATTAGTTTTGTCATTTTAAGGACCAAATTAATATTACTTTATGAAGTAACTTTATGGTATAAAACCATTTTAATGTCTTTATATTTAGAAAATCAGCTCATGATACTTTAAGTTTTAAGTAATCAAAATAGACATTTACTATGTCTTTTGTTTTCAACTGAATATATATTTTGAAATTCTACAAGAAGCAGTAGATAACGACAATATATATTTTTTATTTCACATTTTAATATATATGGTGAATGGTCTAATATTTGCACAATATACACATCATCTATAATATGTGAGTTTTGTGTAGGGAAAGAAAAAATAAATAAATAGAAGAATTGCAAAACCTGCCAGGTCCAAAGTGCTAAATGAGCCCAATAGCGGGGAATGGCTACGTCTCCAATATGCAAAGACGGGTTTGCATTTCCAGCAATACCGTAATGAACCACTCCTTCCACTGAGAAAAAGCTTAACAGAAGCTGAGTGGTTATAGCTGCATTTATCTACATATTTCAGTTAGTATAAAAGAAATCCTAATTAATAACCCAAGCTAATAGTGATCAATAGCCCAAAATATAAAATTAGGAGTAAATATCTTTTTGGATCTCACAAAAAAAAAACATGACAAGAAATTAGTCGTATGTCCAAGTGATATCCAAAGTAAAATCATTTTAATTTTTGAGGGATTAATGTGGGTCTTTTTTAAATTGGTCCATTTTAAATTTTCTAGGGACCTTGAATTTTTTTTTTTTGTAAGGGACTAAAATGGGGACCGTGCTTTTTGTTAGGGACCAAAATGAATATTTACTCTAAAAATAAAAGAGTAAATATCTTTTGGTCCTTAACAAAAAACACGATTCTCACTTTAGTTCCTTATAAAAAAAATTAGTCTCGCAGTCCCTAAGAAATTCAAAGTATACTTATTTAGTTGAAATCGTGATCCTTCACAAATTCAAAAAAGACTCATATTAATCTCTCAAAATGATTAAAATGGGTTCACTTTGAATTTCTTAGGAAATTCGAGATCAATTTTTTTTCTATAAGGAACTAAAATGAGTATCTTATTTTTTGGTCGGGGACCAAAAAGATATTTAAATAAAGGGTTTATTATCTATCATTTAACATGACCACAAAAGATTTCCTACACACACAACATTTTGTGGGGCCCGCAGCAAAAAAAAACTCTGACACACAAAACGAATCTCTATAACATAACACAATCACTTTTCCTACAAAGTAACTCTCATAAAACCGTTAAACAAAATAATAAATCAAATAAAACCGATCAAGACAGGTAAAAAAGAAACCGTAAAAAGAAAAAGAAAAAAAAAATAAACCGTACCATGCTCTGTGCTGTCATAACCAGTACAACACGCTTGTCGCCGATGGCTCCAAAGCGAAATCTCCTTCCTTCATTATTAACCATAAAAAATAAAAGGTACAATTGGAAGATATAAATTAATAGATAACTGTTTCTTTCAAGATTTCATATACACGAGGCGCCAGAAAATTTATAATTATGTTGGATTGATATTTACCTGCGAAGTCTATGATGGTGTCACTTGGAGTGTAGCTTGGATTCTGAAGAAGAGGGTTCAGTTCAAATGAATTTGGTATGACCAAACCTAGATAAGGTCCCTTTTGGTTTGCTTTAGCGATTTTGCTTTGCAATTCTGATGTCAAAGCACCACTTACGAATGCTTGTTGTGCATTGACCCATAAAAATGCCGCAAGAAGCGTGTTCAAGACTTTCCTAGCAGCTCCCATCTTTATCCACACAGACACACACACAATCAAGGGAGCAAATGATCAATAACCGTTGAGAAATGAAAGATCGAAATGCTGTTGGTTCTTATAGAAAATTTGATGGATGCATTTCTACCTCCAAGGGAGCGAAGGGTCAGAATATGTCAAGGGGGTTTTGGTACAAGAATTTTATTTAGATTTCAAGCATATGCTAGAGTAGATTTTTTTTCTTTATCAGGAAATATAATTATTAGAAATGAGGTGGGAAAGTGCTTTTGGTAAGAAAGTTAAAAATATATATATATATATATATATATATATATATATATATATATATATATATATATATATTTGGTAGGCTAAAATATTATCAGAAAGTTTTCTGAATTTATATTTGATTGAAGATAAAATATTGATAAAAAATGAAATGAAATTACCGAATTAATCTTGGATTAAATATAAATATTAAATAAGACTCTACTCTACCTCTCCAACTTTTTTTTTTTTGCATGTTTTTCGAGAAGATATATTTGTGTCTATTGTTTTTTTTTTTTACTTTTTGGTTTGACAGAGTAATGAGAATACTATCCTCTCGGTTGTATTCTAAAATGACAAATTTTTTCAATTTTACATATAAACTAAGGTTTCTATGCAAATTTGAGTGATGGATAAATTTTTTAAAACCTCCTACCAAATATGGTCAACTTATTACATTTCGAACCCATAAGATGAATTGAATGCAAAAACTATATTGATACTTTGTGCACTGCTACTTATATCAGTAGACATACAAAGGGTAAGAAAGGAAAACGCTAAGATAATGCTAACAAACACAACTAACAGACTAACAAACTATCTAAACTAACTAACAGACTACAACAACTTAGTAACAAACTAACAAAAAGAAAACAACTTCTTAACTAATATATTACAGCTGGATTAAATTAAAAAAAAATTAATCGTAACACCCCCTCAAGGTGGGAGGTGGATATCAACAAGTCCCAACTTGCCAACAAGAAACTTGAAAGGAGAAGGCTTCAATGGTTTAGTGAAAGCATCAGCAAGTTGAGCAGCGGAAGGTATAGGAAGTAAACGAACTAAACCAGTGTGAATCTTTTCCCGGACCAAATGACAGTCGAGTTCTATGTGTTTGGTACGTTCATGGAATGTGGGATTGTGGGCAATATGGATGGCAGATTGATTATCACAATAGATGCTGGAAGCATCAGAAGGAGGCAAATGCAAATCATGTAACAAATAATGAAGCCACTGCATTTCACACGTGACAGCAGCTAATGCCTGATACTCAGCTTCACATGAGGATCGAGAGATGGTAGTCTGCTTCTTGGATTTCCAGGAGACCAATGAAGAACCCAAGAAAACACAATAGCCCGTGATGGAGCGTCGAGTATCAACACAAGCAGCCCAATCGGCATCAGAAAAACCAGTAGGAACGAGGTTGTTATCAGCTGCAAAAAATAAGCCCTTGCCAGGAGAATTTTTCAAGTAACGAACTACTCGAAGGGCAGCATGCATATGAGTATCCATGGGGTTGGATAGAAACTGACTCAACTGTTGAACCGCATAACTAATGTCAGGACGAGTGTTAGTGAGGTACAAGAGACGTCCCACTAAGCGTCTGTAACTCAAAGGATCATGAAAAGCAGAACCTTGTGCCTTCTGTAGCTTAAGAGAAGAATCCATGGGTGTGGAAACTGCCTTGGCACCTAATAAACCCGTGTCAGCCATGATCTCAACAGCATATTTACGTTGATTCATAACAATGCCTTTCGAAGAACGATAAATTTCGAAACCAAGAAAGAAACGTAAAGCTCCAAGATCTTTAATCTTGAACCGATCATCCAGTTGAGCTTTAACATAAGTAATCTCTTTAAAGTCATTACCAGTAAGAACCACATCATCAACATAAACCAGCAAGGCAGTAAACAGATCACCATTCGACTTGATGAATAAAGAGTGATCAGAAGGAGATTGAGTATATCCAAAAGATAGCAAGGCAGACGTGAGTTTAGCATACCATTGTCGACTAGCTTGTCGGAGACCATATAGCGATTTCTGTAACTTGCAAACTTTAGAGGATTTGGTTGAACCAAGAAGTCCAGGAGGAAGAGACATGTAAACTTCCTCATTTAGTTCACCATGCAGAAATGCATTATTGACGTCAAGTTGTTCCAAGTGCCAACCTTTGGCAACAGCAACAGAAAGAAGAACTCTAATGGTGGTCATTTTTTCTACAGGAGAGTAAGTATCAAAGAAATCAACCCCTTCTAGCTGAGTAAACCCTTTAGCCACAAGGCGGGCTTTATGTCGTTCAATGGAGCCATCTGCCTTTCGTTTGATCTTAAACACCCATTTACAACCAATGGGTCTCTTATCAGCAGGAAGATCCACCATTGTCCAGGTGTTGTTCTGAGCAAGTGCATCAAGCTCGACCTGCATAGCCTCTTGCCAGCAAGTATGTTTGGCAGCTTCTGAGTATGATGATGGTTCTACATCAGTGCTGATGTTGAGACAATAAGATGTGTAAGGATGGGAACATTTGGCAAAAGATAGAACAGATGAAAGAGGATGGGAAGTAGATGAGGTGAGTGAAGGGGGCTGAGTATTTGAATAATTGCAATAAAAATCTTGGAGATAATGTGGTTGCTGTCGTTGTCTGATGGAACGACGCATAGGTAGGGTATCTGTTTGGGAAGGAATAGAAGAAAGTGGTTCATGGGGAACAACCATGGGTGGATTTATCTGTGGATCTGATGATATGGTATGGTATGGGAAACAAATCAGAAAAGTCAATGGGTTGGTGTGTGATAGGATGGGCTATATCAGTAGTAGGGTGGGTTGGTGTGATTGAAGTTGAAGGTGTGTGGTTCTGTGACTGAAAGTGAAATATCATCTCATAAAAGGTAACATTGCGTGAGAGAAAAATTTCTCTGGACATGATATCTAATACAATGTACCCTTTGGTTCCATCCTTATAACCCAGGAAGATGCCTTTACGTGCCCTTGAAGAGAACTTGGACCGATGAGCAGCTAATGTACTAGCATAGCACAAGCAACCGAAAGTCTTCAAATGAGAAAGAATAGGAACACAACCATATAGAGCTTCGTATGGTGTTCTATCAGCAAGCAAAGGAGTGCATAGTCTATTGATAATATGGACAGCATGTGATATACAATAGGACCAGAGATTTAATGGAAGCTGTGCTTGAAAAAGAAGGGCACGTGCCACATTTAAAATGTGCTGGTGCTTTCGCTCAGTCACACCATTTTGCTGTGGTGTTTCTACACATGTTCTTTGATGTAATATTCCCTTTTGTGAATAAAAACAGGCATGATGAATTCTTTGCCATTGTCCGAACGAATAACTTGGTCGATGTTCAAACTGGTTCTCAACCATGTTAATGAAAGATTGCAAATGACCACGAGTTTCTCCCTTTGAATTCATCAACACAGTCCAAGTAAACCTCGAAAAATCATCAACTATTGTTAAAAAATAACGATGATTATGAATAGATGATATTGCAAACGGTCCCCAAATGTCAACATGCAATAAGGCAAAGATGCGAGCATATTGACTAACACTACAAGTGTAGGGTAAACGTCTTTGATGTGCAAATTGGCATACATCACAAGCATCACTATGACCACTATCAATATAGGGAAACTTCTTATGCATATGTTTCAAAACATTTTGGGAAGCATGTCCCAAACGAAAATGCCACAATACATGGGCTGGAAATGCATCCTTATTTCTATATTCTGTATTATTACAGTAAACCAGTGATTTCTTCCTTTCACTATCACTTTTATTCCAAACTCCATCATCACTTGATCTCACAGCCTTCATGACAAACAGACCATTGTACCTCTCAGCTGTACCAATCATCTGCTGAGTAGGCACCTGTTTTATCCAACAACCAGATGCATGAAAATCGAGTTCACAATTAACTGAATTAAGCAACTGGTTCACTGATATCAAATTGACAGAAAAATCTGGTACATACAGTACATTATCCAACACAAGAAATGAAGAAATACGAATGCTTCCAGATTGCCTAGCATGAACCCTTGAACAATTGGGAAGTGTAATGGCAACTAGTTTAATTGATTTCATAGAAGAAAACTGATCTTTATCATATGAAATATGATCTGTGGCACCAGTGTCTAGGATCCATAGTAAAGATTTCTTACCAGTGTTGTTCGCATCAGCTGTTAAAGCTGTGTTGGTGGTTTGAACCATGTTTGAGGAATGCACACTGTCTTCATTGGAATTGTGATGTTCAAGAAGTCCAAGAAAACGTTGATATTGGTCCTGTGTGAGCATAACTCCTGGATTCTGATCTGTATTGAGTTCTTCATTCAAATCTTGCACAACTGCATTTGCTGAACGTGGATGCACTCGTGCTTTGTATCCAGGAGGATAGCCATACTTCTCAAAACATGTATCCACTGTGTGATTAACTTTTCCACAGTGTGTACATAGTTTCGTGTTGCGTCCTCTTCCTGGACCATTGCTGCGTCCTCTTCCTCTTTGTGAAAAAGAACCTCGAATTGGAGCTCGATTTGAAGTGAATGATCTTGATTCAGTAAACAAATCTACTTGTGAATTTGAGTTTATCTGGCGTTCTTGTTGAGAAACAAGTGCGAACACCTTGTTTAGATCCGGTAAAGGCCCCATGAGCATAATTTGTGAACGAACCTGAATGAATTGGTCGTTGAGTCCCTTCAAGAGACGTATAACTTGGATTCTTTCTCTTGATGCGCGTACTTCCACCATTGCACCACAAGTACATGCAGGAACACATCTGCATACTATCAATGGTTGGAGAGTCTCTAACTCATCCCACAATGACTTTAGTTCAGTAAAATAATCTGAAACTGAACGATCTCCTTGTTGCAAACGGAAAACATCTTCAAGAATTTCTGCAATTCTGAAGACACTTGACTGAGCAAAACGTTGCTTCAGATCATTCCAGACCTCTGAAGCGTGTTCCATCCACATGACTGAGTTGATGATCGAATCTGCAATCAAACAATGAATCCAAGAAAGTACCATGTTGTTGCAGCGTTTCCATACCGGATAGAGAGGATCATTGGCTTCAGGTACATCGATCGAACCATCTACAAAGCAAAGCTTATTTTTGGAAACTAAAGCCATACTCATAGCTCTACTCCAAGTATGATAATTCCTTCCATTCAGCAGAGAAGAAACAAGAGCCAAAGATGGTGATTCACTTGGATGTAGGAAGTATGGATGTGCTAGATTCGTGAGATATTCAGGAAAAGAGTTCTGGTTTTGGTTTGCCATTATGAATGCTATCTTGCAACACCAAGAACTGTGGAAAAGATACAAGAAAAGAGCAAGAAAAGGCAAGGAAAAAATACCAGAGCTCTCTTCAGAGCTCTGATACCATATTACAGTTCGAACCCATAAGATGAATTGAATGCAAAAACTATATTGATACTTTGTGCACTGCTACTTATATCAGTAGCCATACAAAGGGTAAGAAAGGAAAACGCTAAGATAGTGCTAACAAACACAACTAACAGACTAACAAACTATCTAAACTAACTAACAGACTACAACAACTTAGTAACAAACTAACAAAAAGAAAACAACTTCTTAACTAATATATTACAGCTGGATTAAATTAAAAAAAAATTAATCGTAACACAACTAGAAAACCCATATTAACTTTCTCATTTATCTTAAAATAAACCTCTTATCAAACACCCCCTAGAATTGATATTGGAATTCTATTTATCTGGGTTTCGTATAATTTTTTTGAATCTTTTCCCCTTAATTCTAATTTATGAACATTTTTTCTAGGTAAAATGTCATTGAAGAATACCACGGAAAGGCCGTATTGTTGGAATTTTGAGAGGTGATAAAATATTTTGGTTTTTATGCCATTAGCACCAAACAAATTTTTCTTCTTGTACCACCTGCGCGATGATGGTGTCACCGGTGTCAAGTGTTTAAGCAATATTTCTTCTCGCACCAATAGCGCAGTGATGGTGCCACTAGTACCAGCAATGCAATTTTTAAAATCTCCTTATATTTCTAGTAATATTTGACAATCAATCAAATAGTTACAAGAAATTTGAGTTAACATTCATGATAATATTTTGGTCTTCCAAATAATTTTTTATTCACATTTCCATAAAATTTACTTTCTCAACATATTCCTGATAATTGTGATTCTCGATTATAAAAAAATTTCTCCTCTATTAAAGGTTCAATAGATTTGAATTTTTTTGCATAAAAAATAATAAAATTGAAAATTGAAAAAAATGGACGAACTTATATTTTTTTTGAATAAATTCAAAGGTATCCTCCAGCCGTAACCGAAGACTAATCTCCATCAAGCACTGCCGGACCCTTTCGGGGGCGGCTCTCCCAAATCCTTTTTTTCCATTCGCATGGCTCAAACTCGAGACCTCTGGTTAAGGGATCCAGGCTCCTTACCACCTGTGTCAAAAGAACGATATATATTTTTTAAGGAGTGGTATATTATTTCAAATAAATCAATTAAGGTATTAAACTTTTATTATTGTCAATTAATGGCCTAGTGTTATTGGAAAAATATTTTAATTAATAACATATTCAAAAATAAATAATTACCTAAATGATGTATGTATTACGGGAATAAATCTTTGGTACTAATGTTGCATTGCATCTCATCAATAAAAATATTACATGTCAGTCAAAATAATTTATTTTTATTTGATAATTCTTTTCTCTATTCTCTGATATATAATGCTCCTATTAATGAGATATAATGAATCTAAGTATAACAGTGACACCAAAAATTTATGGCAAAATGAGCCTGGATAAGGAAAAAAGATAGGCAATGGCTAGGGGTGTAAATGGGTCAGGCTACCCGTCAGGGGCCTCTGATCCGACCTACTTTTGGCCTGGCTCGGCCCGACCTACTTAACAAACATAGCAGACCTGGGCTAATTATAAAGCCTCTTTTAAAATCAGGCCACATGCTTATTTTGTAAAGTCTGGCCCATGGTGGCCTATATTTTTAAACAATTTTTTTTAATAAAATTTATTTTATATAATAGAGTTTAGAAACTGCCAAAGTTGCGCTGTTGTTCCCCATCTTTAAGCTGTTGGGTGCGTGACTTTTATTAAAGTCGTGGGACCCATGGTTTTGAAATTTGAAAAAGCAAAAGAAAAAAGAATGAAAAGGAGCGTGAGAGAGAGGGAACAAAATAAGAATGGAAAGAAAGAAAAAAGAAAGAAAAAGAGAGACCGAGACAGAATCGTCGCGCAGAGGAGAAGAAGAAGGAAAGAGGCTCCAGTGCGGTGCAGTAATACTTCATCGGAATAAGCTCAAATTTTAGGGGAGTGTTCGTGGTATGTAGAGCTCATACTCACGGGTCATTTTGTGGTTTGGAGCTCTCTAGAGCACTGATCTGGTTTGGAGCTCTTTAAAGCACAAATCTGGTTTCCCTTTTTTTGTAGGTTATTGTGTTTGGCTCCCCCTAACACAACCAGTAACCACGCTCCTCATCGACAGCTGCGCTTTTGTTCATCAGCCTCCATTTTAATTTTTGTTGATGTACTCTAAATCTTTGATCACCTCATCGACAACGTGTCTCTTGGCAGGTCAGAGGTCAGGCCAGGCTTTGTGGTTTAAAAAACAGACAAGCCCAGGCTAATATCTTAGCTTGTGGCAGGCTGAGAGGCTGAGCTAGACTTAAAATATTTTATACGGACCAAGTCTATTTATGCTAAGGTCTGACTTGGCCTAACTCATTTACACCCCTAGCGATGGCATTGGCAGCTGCCACTTGTGATTGGAGTCCCCCTGAATGGAACCCAGCTGTCTTCTTCCCATTTCTTTTCCTTTTAAAAAAAAAAACTTTTTTTTTCTCTTTATTTGATATGTGACTCAGCAGATCTAACAATTCAACAACTAATATTAATTAACTCTTCGTTAACTGAGTGAAAAATAAAATAAAAATGATGCAATCCTCGTTTGTCTCGTGCATCATCTAGATAGACGTAGAGGTAAGAAAAGTGTTTTAAAACTTTTATACCAAAGGTCCATATTAATTTTTTAAGGATGCGTGTGGTTAACAATTTTTTTCTTTTACAAATATATATTGACACTAACTAATTATTAATTTCGTTCAAATTGACATTAAAATTATTTGTTCTATATATGTACAAATTATACGATTAAGAAATTAAATAATTTTTTTAATAATAAAATAAATTAGTGTTATTTTTATTATAAAAGAGTTAGACTAATGCCGATTTTATTAAGGACTAAATTGATATTACCTTTTGTGACCAAAATAAATAAATTCATATTACCTTTTATAATTTAGTAACTGATTTAATATCAATTTTTTTTGCAGATAATCAAATTAATTTCACTTTTTTTTTTTGATAAACAATTTCACTTTTTTTTAACACTTGAATTGGTGTTACTCAAATTTTCACCCTGGGATCTATAGGATGGCTTTTCTAAATTGAGAGGTGTACTTTAGAAGAAAAAGTGAATAATTATAATTGTTTATTATAATATTAATAGAGTGAATTTTAATAACTTCATAATTTCTTATACATGTATATGCATTTTATTATAAGTTTAATTATTGATTTAAATCGACGGTCATGATTCCACGTTTTTCCCCTCACTTTAGAATAACCAAATCCTAGAATAACAATAATCATTCTTAGCCTTGTTAATTTTTAGAGCTAAACTCAACAATAAAAATGTTAACTTCTCAGTTTTTGTGTAGATGGCTGCATTTAATTAGATTGTTATTATTATAAATTTAAATTTTGAGTGATGAGATCTCAAGTTAATTAAACAATGAATTAAATTAGAACTGTACAAGTAAAATAAATGATACAGTCGGTCGGTATGTTAAAAATTTGAGTCAAGAATCAAGATCACTCCGAAGTGATCCTACCACACTTTATTTTTTTTTTGATAAATAGATCCTACCACACTTAACAATCATGACAAAGGAAAATGACCAAGATATATATATATACATATATATATATATATATATATATATATATATACATCGTATTCTTTTGTTTTTTAAATTAAATGTTACAGAGTAATTAATAAAAATTACAAACTTTTATATATTAATCTATAATTTCATTATTTAATTTATAATTGTAAAAGATGAATATCTTTAAAAAAAAAAAAAATACTGAAGTGGAGTACTTTTTCTATTGTAGTCTCTGTGGTGAAATTATTTGCAAGCATGCGAGGCGCACTGACATCGATAAGACTTTTCAAAAGCATATGGTACCTCGGAACGGGTTAATTATTATGATACGTCCAAACGTTGGTTGTGTATTCGATGTTCATGTAACACGTGAGAATAAAAATGGAGAAATTTTTTTGGTGAGATGGGAGTGCAGCGGTTTTCTCTCAAAATAGAAAAAAAATAGGGATTGAGAGAAAAAAATTAAAAAGAGAGGGATAAAAATAGAAGACAAATTTCTATTTATGAAAAAATATCATTAAATAAAGAGTTTTATAATTCTCATTTAACATGAGAATTTGAATTTTTCTACACACCTTTCGATTTTCGTGCAACGTGGGTCCTACACATAATTTTTTCTAACAAACGAGTCGCACATGCTTTATGTCTTTACAACATGAGAATTCAATTATCATGTTGAATGAGAAATATAAAATCCTTAAATAAATGATGGGATGGGAGCATGATAAATCATAAAAATGGATCCAATGCGCAAATTTGGTCTGATATGAATATGTAAGATTTTAGGAAATATAATTTTTGATATTATACAAGATAATTTGTCACATATAATATATAAAAATGGGTAAAACCATTAAGCAAAAGAGAGAAAAATAAATAAATGAGTTTCATCTAAGATAAATTATCTCATACAAAAAATTATATTCCTAAAATTTTAGGCTTGAAAATTTTGTGTCTATTCTGTATTAAAAATAAAAATTTGTGTCTATTTATTCTTCTTTATAAGTATTAATAAATATTAATTGAATCTCACTCATTTAATGAAATTAAAAGAGAGATAAATGCTAAACATGTAAAATTTACACATGGGATCTATTATGTCTAAGAATATGAATAAATTTTTAGTGTATCAAATACATCAAAAATTCAATATATTTATCCAATTACTTTATGATATATGAATAGAAAATATCTTATCATCTATTTTTTAAATAATATAATATTATTTATTCACGTGTCATAAAATAAATTAATATGATACGTTAAAATTTTATTCATGAGAATATATTCTGCTACTAAATTCAATGACAAGTTGACAACAACATCACAACTACTTGGCGAAAGCTATAGTACAATTATATGTTGGATATATATGTTAATAATATAATCAACATATCTTCACATATAAACCCAATAGGTGAAAGCATGGTTATTTGAGTTCATATGGGCTGAAACCCAATAGCTTGCATTATCTCTAGGGTTTCCTAAGCTGGAGGTGACATTGTTGAGCACTCCAAACTTGATGTCTCTTGGTGTAATACTTCGAGCACCTTTAAACCCTTCTCTCAAACTCATAACCTCTAACAATCTTGAAATATTAGCTTTGTGTGTCGGATTTGTGCGAGTAAGGTGTCTATTCAAAGATCTCATCGAGTGGAACTCATATTTTAAATCACTTTCGCTATTCGACAAAAGGATTTACCGGGATCTAAGTTTGAAGAAACTGGAGCCGCAACTTTTCGGTCTAGATCCCAAAAACTTCGGCCATTTTCAAAAAGTGAAACCTAATAGGCTTTGTTCTACTTGTCGAGACAATCGTTTTGAGTGGTCACTCGCCTTAAACGGAGATCGGACGAATGACATATCACCGTTTGAAGTTTTAGGTACACTTTTATGCGAAAAAAGAATATTTCGAGGGAATCTTTTGTTAGTTGGGGAATATTTCGCTATGCAACATTTCAATAATTAGTAAATGTCCCGGTTAGTTTCTGGAAACAGGGGTAGTCCATTTTAAAGTTTTTGGGCACTCCGGATCTGTTTTTGGGTCTGTTTTGGCAAATTCCAAATCTACAGAGTGAGAGTTGGAGCCTTTGCTTTAATTTGTGAAGTCTGAGAAATACAAGGTGCACTATTTCTAACTCTTAGCTCTGATTAAAATGGCTAAGGGTTCGTTTGGAGTACAGGATAGGATAAAGGTAGGATATGATATAGGGCTGATAAGCCCATATCATGTCCTGTGTTTGATGAGCATCTGATTAGCAAAATGATAAGATTATGTAGAAGGAGAAAAGAAAAAGAAAAAATAAAAAATAATGCAATAAATACAAATATATTGGATAGTGTGGGAATATATTGGGTAGCGTGAGGATATATTAGGTATCTAATATTGATATCATATCCTGTAGAATCTTAACCCAGCTCCCCCCAGAGGATAAAAAATCATGTATTGGATAGGATAAAATGAGACAATAGGATAAGATAATCATATCCTATTGACTCAGCAAATAAGAGATAAAAGTAGGATATGATAAGTTATCATATCCTATCTTCCTTATCAGGTGCTCCAAACATACCCTAAATGTAGTTCCCTTGATATTATAAAATGCAATCATTTGATGTTGTTAAATTTTATGGTTGGAAATTACATGTTCAATTTGAAATGGAAGAACATGAAATATTCCACAATGTATTAAATGATTTTGCATCTACCATTGAAAATGTGTGTGAATATAAATGGAACAAAGATGGAGATTTTGTATGGATTACTTGCTAAATTCTCTAAATCTTCGTCTAGCTATGACTTGTAGTGAGTATAAGACGACGGAAAAGATATGAGATTATTTAGATGCTTAGTTCCAAAAACAATAAGGGTTCTCCAAAAATCTCTTAGTATAGAAGTTTTTTGAATTCAAATTTAATATGGATTCAAGAATCACATATTAATTAATTTAATTAGTCAACATGAGGAATAAGTTTAAAGATGATAAATCTAATACGTCTGATAATCTCTTTATCGATCTTGTGTTGAGTAAGCTACTTGCTTAATGGAGTTCTTTTAAGACTGAAATGCACATACTGAAAGAATAGAGTAAACTGGATAAATTAAAGAGGTTTATTTATATCGAGGATCAAAACTATTATAAGAAGAGTTTGGAACAAATAGGACAACAAAAGTTAGTTGCCTACTTAGTTTCATATACCAATAAACCTCAAAAGAAGTCCAAGTCACCAAAAGGTGAATCCTCTTCATAGTTAGAGGCTAAAAAGACTATCTTCAAAAGAAGAAGGAAAAGTGTCATAAATGGGGAAAGTGGGATCACTGGGAAGCAGAATATAAGCTGTCAAATAAATTAAAGAATAACACACCACACAATGAGGCTAATATGTTAACTAATAAACCTGAGCCCCAAGCTTTTATTGGAATGATAAATAATTGAATGCTTTTATTTGTTTACATTCAAGAAAAGAAATATTTGAGTATTGAAAAAAACTATTGTAATTATATTTTTATTATTTATACTATTATTATATTTTTTATATTCAAGTAAAGATAAATATTTAACAATTTACTTTTAATACATGTTTTATCTTTGCTTTTCATCTCATTAATCAAATTTTCTGAATCCGTCGTCACTTCTGCTTGTAACAGACATAGGAATTTGGGTCAATTTGAGTTAATTTCAAATATAGAAAAGAAAATGAGATGTTTTAATTTGTGTAATCTATATGTTTTTTCACATTTATTTCATATTGTAAGTTACTTTATCTTTCAATATCACTATTATAGAAAAGGAGTCACAAAAACTTAGGCATCTCTTTGATTGTGTTCTAATTTTTTTTCTTAAAATTATTTTGTAAAATAGTTATTAAAAAAGTTATTTTTTATATATTTTTCTTTTTAAAAGTTAAAAACAAAAAGAGAAAATAAAAATAACTCGGACATGTTCTCTAAATTTGATTTTAAAAATAAAAAAATAGTTACCGTTTTCAAAATATTTTTTACAAAATATATGTCTTACCAAACAATTTTTTTTGTTTTTTTTTTCTGAAAATTGAAAAATTATTTTCCAAAGCTTTAATTTGGGGATGCAATACAAAGGATATAGAGACGTACACCCCTTATTCTAAGGTTGAACTTACAGTTTGCATGAAACGAACCAACGCCTCAACAACACTGATTCCATCCTGTTAGTTAAGCCAGCAAGAGGAATAAGGTTCTAAACATTCTAATACAGTAAACAGACAAATCTTTACATTCAATATTCCTATATCTCAGGATACATTGTACTTTTCTAATCAAGAACCCCTTTCTAAATTTTGTCCTTGTGGTGAAATTCTGAACACTTGCTTGCACTATGAGAAAGTTTATGAGAACTTCAAACCATGCCGCATGATTAGATCAAAAGCTAAAAAGAAATATTCTAAACAATTGACTACAAGCCAGGCGGTTTCAATAGAGGAACCATATTAAAAATGCCATCTATGTCTATAGGCAATCCAAGGGCACTGCTAAGGACAGGTGAAGTTGATGTCTTGCCCTTCCAAGTGTTAAACCATGGACCTCCTCCAACTTCTACAGCTGCCATATTACTTGAAACGTCCAATATGATCTGCCATTTACCAAAGATTCATGAGAATGTTCCATGAAACACCAAATCTGAAAACAATTTATATGTGTGAATAAGAATACACCTTCCCCTTGCTGCCATCATATCTTCGTTCCCACATTTGTAATTTTAGAATTCCAAAGCATGAATCTTTACAAGCTTGGGAAAGACCAGCTTCTGCTGTTGGAGCACGCAATGTAGTACCTGGATCCTCTGTTGTTGCTTCTAATTCAACCTGCCAAAATATAATATATTGAGTATGTCATAAGCCAAAAGAAGGCCCCTCTGGCTACTTTGTTTCTCCTGAATTGAGAAGAGTTCAATTAAAGTTGCCCAAAGCCACTCCCACTTGCTAGTATTAATCATATAATCATTAACCTGTTCAGCTCATCCAACTGTTTACCTTATTTTCATACGTAATCATCAAAATAAATTTAGATTTAGTAGTTTATAGATCTCACTAAATGGAAAATGAGATGCAAAACTTAAATACCACCTACAAGTCTACAACTAGTGTGTGTGTGTGTGTGTAACATTACCCTTAACCACCAACCAAAAACCACTCCCCATTTAACCCGACTAGTGAGTGTGGGGTGGAGAAAATCCTTATACGCAGTCTTACCCTTACATAATTGCAAAGAGGCTGTTTCTTGGATTCAAACCCTTAACCACCAACAAATAATAAAATGTAATCAGAGAGATATAAGTACCACATATCTGCCATTGTCTGCAGACATAAACCAATAACCCCAAGGAGCAACTTCCCAGTTAACAAAACCGTTCCACGGCACAAATTCATAAAATTTTCCACCGTAATGAATTCCAATCTGCACCATTTTGCAACATAGTAAATATTACAAAATTTAAAAAAGTTAGATAATAAATAAAATAAAAGGTTAAATGCATGTAGTGACCTACAGAAGATGGGGAAAGAATCTTATAAGAGGATTATCATCAATCAACTATCCTGAAAGCTTAAGTTGTTAGGTGAGGACACAAATGGTTTTATATTACATCTCTATTATTTCCCTCATGCAAGAGTCATTGGAATTGAAATGTGGACAATGCACCAGATTCATACCTAGTGCTGAAATTTTTTATTAGAAAAATGGAAGCAATAAGAATTGTATTTTTAGACCATTTGGTCATTGAGGCCCATACCACGTCATAAAGCAACTATCCGAATTCGAAACCATAAATTGTTAAGTGAAGGCACATGAATGGTTCTATATTACATCTCTAACAAGGATAAAGAGTTTTTACTATGACTTGAAACAAAAGAATCACTGTCTACCATTAGACTCACCCATTAGAACATTCAAAAAGAAATATCAGCATAATTAAACTACTTCCGGAGAAATCTTAAATTACTCTCCATCACTCATATGATTGTAAGCAGAGAACAAATGTTTCCTTAAAGTGTCAGTAATGCATAATTGACGATATAAAAAAAACTTGGACTATTTTTCATCCTTATGCAAGAGTCTGTAAAATCAAAGGGAAAAACTAACATGACCAGAGATATGTTATTTTGACAAAAGGAAGGAGAACAATTGAATTAGAGATATGTCATTCCCACCATTTATTTCAGAGGTAATGATGCACTTACAGTTAACTCATTGCACATGACCCAATCATTGATCAAAGAAACTTAGAGTCCGCCAGAATTGTGGCCCAATTGTTGAAAGAAACAATGATTTGAAATATAACAAATTACGATTAAATCCAAGTCCCAATAAAGCAGCATATGCATATATGATTGTGATTTGTTTGGCGAGAAAAGGAAAGCAACACATTTGGTGTGATTTGAGATCTAAGATTTGGAACGTGTTTTGAATGATTTAATTGCAATTATTTATTTTTGTAAAAAGTTAATTACTGTTATATTTATTTTAGAAAGTTTTCTTATTTTTAGGATTTTAGATTTTTGAATTTTGGATCAATTTGTAATTACTCTATAAAAGGGTGCTCATGACCCTTATCGTAGGAGTTGAATTTTGTTATTTTGAGAATTAGAAATTGAGAACTAGAGGGTTGCTCTTTTGTGAAAATCCTAACTTTCTGTTTAGCCACTACTTTTCTATGCGCTTTCAGCATCGGGTAATCTTAATATTCATAAAGTCAGCGTAATTAAATTTTGAAAAAAGCCACATTGAATGCCAGATGCTGTATAAAGTTACCAGTGCAGCATTTTCAAAATTCTCGGTTATTCCAGGAATTTGCCTCAATCCGCCAGCTGCTGTAAGTGCAATTTCTCCACTAGCACCTTCAAAAACATTACACTGAACCTGCATGAGACATCAACAATTTGAGATGCATAAAAATACAAACACTCATTCAAAAATTGGTGAGAATAGTTGAATATCAAGATAACAACACAAAAGCATATTAACCTACAATACCTGCCGAAAAAATTCAAGTACACATATCTTAAATCATGATAAAGAGATTCCTTTAAGCAAATTATATTTTATGAAGTTATACTTCATGATGCACAAGTAACAAAAGTACTCCATCTCCTGCAGTCTTCAGGCCTTAATGATTAATGACTACTATTGTTGCCTTCTAGCACTTGTTAAGTAAATAGACATTTGATTCTTCTAAAATATAAATTTTTTTGAAGAAACAAAGCATTCTAATCATGATTTTCAAATGACAAGAAGATTTGAAATCAATTGCATACAACCAGCTATATCCAAAGTTTCATAGCAATCCATGGAATTGATGTTCTGATGAACATTACAAGATATACTTTGATGAAGAAATAAAATATTTACCCAAAACCATTTTCTTGGGAATGCTCCACCCCAGTTTTTTTCAGAATAAGATGGGGCATTATCAAACTCAATCCTCTCGCCATCCCACTCTATCCAACCTGAGATTCAATATTTATATAAGGAAAATGAGAGAGGACATAAATATTACAAAGAAGAGTGATTAATTTTTAAAGTGTAAATGCACTTCACGAACTGATTATCAAACATGATAGCAATCCAGTCTTAGTAAAAACATTGACCTTGTAAATGTAAATAGCATCATACTCTATCCCTCTATCTCCCTTTTCTTTTCCTGAGTCACATTGTGGCTCTAGCAAACAATTATATCCTTTCAGCATTAAATCTTATTGATGCTTAATATTTTGCAGATAGTAAGTGACTAAATGCCAATCCCTTTGTAAATTACATTAGTAGTTTACTTCCATAATAGATTCATATCAAATGTTCAAACCAAATTATCAAGTCTCAGTTCAAACATAAAAATGTAGGATACTAGACCATGATATAAATAAGACTGAATAGCCAATAGCTGAACAAGTAGCACATGCCTGTTGACAGTCCACCCGCCATGCATATTTGCCAATGTGGTTCAAAAACAGGAAAAGCTGCAAGCCAGCCAGCAGTAGACTTCTGTGTAGACCCAACATCACCCCAACCATATACAGGGCGTGTACTATACTCCCAACGAGCAGTCTTTACTGTTTCTACATAATTTGACCTATAATTAAAATTTGTGTCAACTAACAAATATAGTAAAAGAGGGAATGCTAAAACAGATATCGAAATTCGCACCTTCCATCATCACAAATGAAACCTTGATGCCAAAGGGGAGTGACTTGAAAACCTTCCAACACTCTATTATTAAATTCCTACACAAAATTATAAATATGCATTATTGAGATATATAAAACCATTAATGTAACCTCACCCAACAGCTTAAGCTTTTGGGTTGAATTGGTTCTTTACATGGTATCAGAGCCTCGTGTCCCGGGTTCGATCCTCACCGCCCCCCACTTTCTCTTATGGAATTTCTTAGCACGGGTAGGTGGGTCTGTGCATTATCCACCCTTCAAGCCCAGTGGGCTCTCGTGTGAGGGGGCGTATTGAGATATATAAAACCATTAATGTAACCTCACCCAACAGCTTAATCTTTTAGGTTGAATTGGTTCTTTACATGCATGATTATCCGGAAACCAAAAGATCCAGAGGTAACAAACATTTGCACGTTAATTGTGTGGCACAGAAACAGTTTGATTGAAAGATGGTATATAATACCTGAGGCGGAACCTCCTTGTTTGGAGGTCTAGAATTTTGTTTGGCCACGAAAGTGTTCCCCAACACTAGTTCATGCCTGCCTAACCATATAAAAAACATTAACTTTTCAGTTCAAATCCACAGAATATGATCAATCACTTTAGAATTTAAATAAAAAATAAGAAAAAAAAAATCCAATTTGAAACAACAGCACAGAAGAGTGCAAATTCTTACTTCCCCAGAAGTGTTGTGATTGCTGAGAGTATTGGCAAATGTACTTGTCATCTGCACCAAGAATTTGTGCCCCAACACCAGTAAACCTGGGTCCATATTGGGTCAATTCCAATGGCGTCAATTGCTTAGTAAATGCAGGATTTTCAACCGAATACATAAAGCAAAAGCTCTGTCTCCGTTCCGGAATGGACACTTTGAAGTACCAACCCTCAAAGAATTTCCGGCTAGTCCCATCAAAATGGTACCTAAATGCGAAAAAAGTAAAACCCCAAAACCAATACACTAGTAATAGCAACAATAAATAAATTAATTAATTAATTAAAGCAATACCCGCTATGAGGGGTTCGAAGTTCTCGATTTGAAGGTGTGGGGAAGTAAGTAGGTTTGATAGAAGGCACAGGGATAGCTTGTTCCTTATCTTGTGTTTCAATGGTTGAGGGGTCGCCACCGGACACGGAATTTTGAGCTACGACTACGTGGCGCCAAGTTGTTGTTGTTGATGATGGAAAGCCAAGTTTAAGAGAAGCATGACGATGATGAAGAAGAAGGGGGACTCTGAGTCTGAGACTGAGATTGGAGTTGGGTTTTAAGGTAGAGAAGGGGAAGTGTGTAGACAAAGGAAGAGGAATCTCCATGGATGATTCTCCTCTGGCACTGTCAATGTAGAAGACGTTAATAAGATTATTTCCGACTTTATGTTCAAACTACATAACATGCGTACGAACTGGCTAACTGACAAGTAGCCGTCGATTTATATGACTACTTACACGTTGTGACATGTTGTTTTGTTGGACTCCTCTCGTTTTATATAACCGACTAAATTGTATTTGGGATTTGCATTCATTACTTATCATGACCATATAATATTTCGTAGGCTCTGTATTTTTTGAATTAAAAAAAAATTACGGTACAAAAAATAAATCTCTATAACGATCATTATTTTTTATAACATAATTTTTATAAAACCCATTATATTTATCCGTTTATCTAATTATTCATCTCTCAAATAACTTTTTTTCTTTTCTTTATTTATGGGTTTGGGAACGTATAAATAAATCTTATATCCTATGTGCTTGAAGATGGATTGAGGCCATTATTCAAATATGTGCGTTCAGTGGAGTCACAGAAGAATATGTGGTCATTTAGGTACGGCCACAAAGCCACAACTTTCAAATCCAGTGAAAATCGATTAAATATTTTGGGCTAAAATTTTCAAATTATTACCCAGGAGAGATTCAATGGTGATTAGGTAGTTTAAAAAGTTTTTGTAACAACTAATTGTTTACAGTAGAGTTATTGTTTAATTGTAACAACTAATTCAGGGTAGTACCAACAGGCCAATTACAACATTCCTGCCTCTGCAATGAACTCTACAATTTCATACAAAATGTATAATTATAATGTACAAGCTGTTAGGGGAGAAATGCACTATTAAATATTTAAATTAATAGTCTTGAGTAGCCACCTTTGCAGGTGGAGGATCAATTCTTCATAATCTAACCAGGACGAAAATTTACTGCTCTCTACAACTTCATTATCAAGAATTTCACCCACGTGGAAGATGAAGAATGACATCTAGGTTATTCTTTGTAATCCACTTCTGAGGATAGAAGGAATAAGTTGATTCAAGACCAATATGCCAAACCAAAACTCTCGAGCAGTTGTTCATTAAGCCTTCCATTTGGCTCTCATCTTCAACAACCTGCTCAATCAATGTGCTAACCTGCGTACAGAAAAACAAATTCACAATTAATCGAGGAGAGCCATAAAATGAGGACATAAAGAACAATACCCAACTGCACATTATCAATGTTACCTAATCTGATTAGATACATTTTCCCAGCTTGGGTTGTGGATACAGAAAATGAAATACTATATACTAGATAAGACTACAAAGAAGAAGATATACTGAGTCACTAACCCACAAACTTTCCTTTACTGAGTCAAGCTGCCTGATAGGTTCAAGAGTGGGTCGGTGCCACTTCTTTGGATCCCAGAGTATCGTACTATTGAAGGCAAAACCTGGCATTTCAGCATGAAATCTTCTAAATTTCGCATTTGATTCGTTTATATGCCATCCAATTACTCGACTTCCATTACAAATGGGCCCTTGCAAGACAATGCCACTTTTATCCCCTGATAGTCTTGCTACGGTCCACGTTCCAAATCGCCTGTAAATCAAAATGAGGATACCTCCCAACTAATGAAATGAAAAAACCATTGTAAAAGCAAAAATATTGTAGGAAAGAAAAGAAGGACATGCTACAACATTCTGCATAACCCAATTTGATTGAAAAGTGAAAAGTGAATAACAGAATGATTATCACACACTGCTCGCCTAGTTAATAGATGATTGTTTAAAATTCTAAAACAACTTGAAAATCAAAAAATATCCTTGGTGGGTGGGCGTGTGTATATATAATAAAATTTGTATTTTAGAGGCAACAAAGTTAAGTTTGCCATAATAATGACACCCATATCTTAGGGCCAGTGCTAATTGAGCTACAAGCTTGACGGCTCCAAATCATTCCTTCTATACACAATGAACTCATCTCCATTCCTTTTATTTGGAATTGTAATTATGTCTTTCCTCTTTGGCCTGCCTAAATTCATCTATATTTTATTGAAGTCAGAGGAATATAGTCAAACGTACATAGAAAGAGGTGCGGAATGGGTGTTTCCTATCACTTTGGAATTGTAAATCTCCTCTATCTAAATAAAGGCAAACATGGTTGATAAAATTTGGTAACTTATTAGAAGAAAGGAAAAGACTCCCATTCTGACATCACTTGGGCAGAAGACTTTTGCAGATGCAATATATGTAGCTAGTTTCTATTTCAAAAATTCACAAAAGATGTTAAGAGTGTTAGTGTTAGAATAGTGTAGAAGTCTCACGTTGTGCGTGTCTCTTTATATTCTTCAATTGGTTTGCTATATAATAGAACCAATGCTGTGTAGTTTAACACAACAAGGATTACTATCAATTCCTCTTGTATCTTGATAATTAACTTGGTATCAAAGCAAAGTCCTGATCCTTTCTTCGTATTGTTCTTTTCTTCTTCAATGGCCAACTCCGCTTATGAAAACTCGAACCCCCTTCATGTTCCCCAAAACATTATTCTACACTATTCTAACACTAACACTCTTAACAAAAGATTATCAACAACGTAATAATGACCCACCCCATACCCCTCCTTCAATAGGTTAGGCAGGAAAATTTTAAACCATGAGTCCGAGTAAAGTAACAATCAGAAATTCAGAATAATTTAAATGCGGGTATAATATACTGCATCAGAGTAGTTCTAGTAAAAGAGAAGGAGAAAGATGTGCAGCAAACAAAATTAATATCCCGGGAACTAGGAATACCTTATTTCTCTCATTTGCTTAAAGAGCTCCACTGAGTAGATGTTATCATCATCTGCAAAGTAGACAATTCCATCAAGGCGATGAGTTTCAATATGAGCTATTGCAACATTTCTCTGAAGAATGCTCCTATGGCTTGTGTTGGTTAGATTCGTTTTGCAAATGAGATGCCTGTACATTATCCCACTATTCCTCAAGATGTCAACAGTTTCTTCAGATTGGGAAGTCATTTCAACAACAATCCACAACAAAGAAGGTGGGACCAATTTTAAAGTCTGTGACAAGCGATGCAAGTAATATGATTGAAATAAATGATTGTATGTCGGGGTCACAATAATGAGCAGCTTCTGAGACTCCAAATATGGATCTTCACTGAATTGGCTATCAGAGATATTATATGCCACCCCATCTATCAGTTCCTGTTTTTTCACTACTGAATTCAAAGTAACATCAAACTTCACGGCCTCATCGATTGGTGGCGTCACATTTATATTCATATTTTCAACTGGCTGGAAATTTCCAACTGCAGATATCACCTCAAAAGAGAAGACTTGATGCTTTGGCATGAGATTCATGGGCAAATTCGTTGATGCAAGCGGGATGAGTCCAATAGAAACACCAACCATGAAACAAACGAAAAAATGGAAAAGCACCTTCCTCCAAAGCTGGCCGTTCGGCTTTGATCTATCAAGAGTCCTCAAAGATCTTGTGGAGAAAATGCCAAGCACAAAAGCACAGGAGTATAATGAGCTGACTGAAGAAGTTAACAATCCAGAAGATGGGGGGAAATTCTGAGGACTTGATGAGGACTTAGACAATGGAGAAGCTACTGAACAGACTTCTAAATTTGCTACAGTTCCAGCTCGAGGCACTGGAGACAAGGTTCTTCTAATAGATGCCATTAACAGAAATCCAAATCAATGTTCAGTAACTCCAAATGAACACCGTGAATAGGATTACAGCAGGTATCCAAAGAGATAACAAACTTCTTGTCATTCCCAACCAAAAACAATAATTGTCATGGCCCAAACGTATTCCTCAAGAGCTTTTGGGTGACCATGTTACAGACCCAAAGGTGAAAAATAAATCTGGCATAATAGAACATTGCAAAAGTAAAACAGTTAACCCAACTCTCATTAGAATGTTTATCAGGTTAAATACTTAATTAAAGTAAATGGTAAGCAATCCTTCCAAATTAAATCAAGAGTAAGCCCTCTCAAATACTATTGTGACCAATATAATGTCCTCTCTGGATTTGACCAACATAAGTTTACACCAATCTGCAAAACCCATTCCACAATGCGAGTTCTCTGGCATATCCACAAATATCTCAAGTGTCTATGAAACCAAATTGAGTTATTAATCTATAATGAGGAAACCCAAGAAACTACAAAAATGCCCGAAAAAACATACCAAATATCACAGCGTCCAAGATTCAAGATAGCATTTTTAGCAGCCTAACAATCAATACTCGAACAAGTTTAATTACCCAAACGACAGCGTAGCAGAATGGAGCCGCATGATAGTTCCAACTTTGCAACCAAGTGGCACTAGAAGAGTAGAACTATGGTACTCATATGAGAAAGTTACTCTCAGATGCCCCGGTGAAGTTCTGTGTCAACTAAGTCTATGCTCGGGGATGAATCAAACTAACTGAGATTCAGGATTCTGCTGAGATCTAAAAACAATAAAAGAAAACAAACCCTTTGTATTACAAAAAAAAATAAAATAAAATAAACCCTCACAAAAAAATTAAGGGGAAAAAATAAAATAAAAGAAAGAGACGGTGATATGTTTCTTTTACTGTGGCTGTCTCTCTATCGCAAGCGAGCTGACAATTGACATAAGAAAATTAATACCTTTTTTGTCACGTGATTGACCATCTCATTGCGCGGGAATGATTAAGAAAAAGACGTAATAATCAAACGAATACAAGGAGGTGTTTGGTTCAAGTTTTGTTAGAGGATGTCTAGGTATTACATATTAGGATTTTGTGTGATTTATGTTTGGCTCAAGTTTTTTAAGAATATTCATAGCAAATCAACTTTCCTAGGTTTTTAGAATTGTTTGAAAAAAGTGATCTAAAGCACCGTGCCAAAATGCTATTTAGGGATGGTATTGCAAGATGGTCATTAATAATTAAATATGGGAAATTATATTCTTATGTGATATAAGATATCTCTCTCATTTTATACCCACATAAAAAGAGTGTCAATTTAGGGATATTTAAAAAAAAAAATTGGTGGGTCAACGATTTTTTTATTTGACTATTTAATCGATTAAATTTTTGGATTAATCGATGAGAGAAGTAAAACCCATTAAATATATAGCGATAAGTGGGATAAAATATTTTAAATAATTAATTGGCAAAAAGACCAAAATAAAGGAAACCAACTTGCAACATTAATTTTTTATTTCCCTTTTTAAAAATGCTATTTTGTGCCAAAATGCCACTTTAGAGACTATATTACAATATGGTTATTTATAAAAAAAAATTGGTAAAAAGGTTATTTATAATTAAATATATAGCGATAAAGTGAGATGGTCATTAATACAAAGGATCAGTATTTACCGAGCAAATAATTTTTTTATAGTAAATAAATTTATCTCCTTTATATACATAAAATTATATAATATTCATACGAGACTAGGTGAATAGAAGAGAAAAAAAATATAATTTTTATATACTTTTATGTGTATGTAAGAGATAAAATCATTTCCTACAATATAGGAAATATCAATCCTTTAATATGATAATGTATCTGGATTAACTTATTTTGTGATTGAATATATTTTCAATTAAAAATTCCAGATTGTTTTTAAATTAATCATTATTCAATACACTAAGTTTATGTTCAAATATATTTTGAATGATTAAATTATTGTTTTTTTTTGGTGAAAATTATTGTTTATTTTAAATACGAAGAAATTATCAAATTGTGGTAGTTGGTGCATGGGAGTTCAATGGGTGATGAAAGAACTGGAATCCTTATCACTTATATAATGTATCTGGATTAACTTATTTTGTGATTGAATATATTTTCAATTAAAAATTCTCATAACCGATTTAACGAAATCATTATTCAATACACTAAGTTTATGTTCAAATATATAATTAAAGTTGATTAAATTATTGATATATAAAAAATGAAGTTGAAATTTATAATTTTTGAAAAACTAACTTCGCATGTTATATAGTTTTCCAAGTTTAATTTCACTTATATTTTTTTGGGGGGTTTTTTTCTACGGTCAATGTCAAAATAACCTCGTACTTGAGTTTAATCTGATAACCGTTTAAAGAACGGAAATCGATGTGTTTTTGTAATTATAAATTATTTATGGGTTATAATAGTCTTTTTCATTATAAATTTAAAATTTTAAAAGAGATATAAAAAAATCAAGTTGAAATTTATAATTTTTGAAAAACTAACTTCGCATGTTATATAGTTTTCCAAGTTTAATTTCAATATTTTTTTTGGGTAAACTTAATTTCAATATTTACTAATGAATAGAGAACTTGTAGAATGCTAACCATTAAAAAAAAAACTACTTGTAACATAAATTGTTAATATAATTATTAAAACTTTATCTATTTATTCTCCGGGTAATTATCTTAATTATTTGAAGTAGAAATATTTTTAAAACTTTTTAATGATAAATATGTGGATAAAACTTTTTTAGAGTAACTTTATCTCTAAATTCAATAAGTAAAAATATATTTGATTTAAGGAAAGAGACTTTATCTCTATATATTTAGAGAAGTCTTTTTCTCTACATTTATATCCAATTATAAAAGAAACACTTTTTCCTACTTTTATGTCAAATTATCAATAATAGTAATAAATAAATAAGGGTTCACTTTTTCTCTAATTTTATATGCAGTAAGCGCAATATGACGTCATTTTGGGCGAAAATCATGGTATTTTTATAATTTTAATTTATTTCAGGATTATAATAGTTTTTATATTTATAATTTTTTAAGATTTCAATACTAAAATGACGTTATTTTAGGAATAAATACAGATAATTTATCCGCATTCAAAAACATTTTTCCCAATAAATAAATAGTAGAGTAAATACCCCTTTTGGTCCTTGACAATATCCACGAAATTCTTTTTGGTCCCTAGCAATAAAAAAGGGATATCATGGTCTCTAAATTTTACAAATTAGGGACATGTTAGTCCTTCTGTTAGTGGGCTTTAACACCGTTTCTAACGTCCCTGACGTGCACTGTTAACTGCTGAGTCACCATGGAGGGAATCCACCTGGATAAACGACGTCGTTTGTTACCTAACTTTTTTTCCCTCCTTCTTCTCTCCAATATAGGTCCCCACTACGAGCACCCATGTTCATTACTGTAACAGCCCGTGTTAACCCGGATTGTTAACATACTATCGTATTAAGCTACGCTTAATTAAAATGCGGAAATAACTTTTTCTTTAATTCATTTATGACGTCATTAACTTAACCAACTTGATTACTTAATCATTTTCATAAAAATACTGCCTGTATGTAAATTGCAAGACATCTAACTGGAATACCTCATATATAAATAGTAAAGTGAGTATCTAAAGCCACAGGTCTACACAAGTAGCCTGGGTCAAAATCCTGATACATTAATTACAACGGCGAATTAAAAGACATAATCAAACCATGTGGCATGGACAAACCCCATGCTCACCAATTAAGGCAACAATGCCCACAAATAGTCTCAACATGATAACATAAATAAACGGAAAACATAACAGCAGTCAATCCAACAGTACAGCATAGCATAATATCAACTCAGCTCGGGCCTCCTGCCACCTGAGCCCTCAACATTACCTGATCCTGAAATAAGCGTCCCCAAACGTGGGGTGAGATCTCTAACAAGAAATCTCAGTAAGACAAGGGGTCCTCAAGGAGTCTCCACCCCAAACTCACTTACATGTGCAATATAAGTTCCAAAAACAGTATTTACAATATAAGTTCCAAAAACATGCGATGCAGCAATTAATCATGCCATGTGTGCTTTCAAATCTACTGGCCAAAGAAATGTAGGAATACGTCTATGCCTACATGAGTACATGGATACTACATGCACCTCACCCACAGCTTCACCATCTTGTATGTACTACATACTCAGGTTTACCGTCTAGGTGGACACCACATGCATCTCATAAAAGCTCATTACATATAAATAGCTCAACAGCATTTCCAAAACAATAAAGCATGAAACACAGCATGCATAAACCCATCCCCATAGGACATGGTGGAACAACAAAATGGCTAAACCGAGGACACGAAAGCTTACCTTGCAAGCTAGCTATCCAAGCCAAGAGTCCAACCACTCACAAGTCCACAAACAGCAGTATCACAATCTGATATGGACCAATAATACATCAACATTTATGCACAATAAGCATATAACTTAAAGACTACGCCTTTCCTTTACGTTTTACGTCTTAAGGCTTTCAACAAAGCCATAAGCCTTTAATCACATGATTCTGACTTAGTTCATTAATTACAGAAGTTCAACTTCCTTAAACTAGGGTCCACACACACCCAATAGCTTACTGTTCATACAGTACAGCTACTGTCTGCGCAAACCCAGGATATCCGGATATCATGAGGGACATATCCGGATATGCTATATCCGGATATCACACTGGAAATATCCGGATATCCCATATCCGGATACCCAGATCCCATATCCGGATATCAATATCCGGATACCATATCCGGATACTGATATCTGGATATCTGTTCGACAAATATCCGGATATCTCACGACAGAATGCAGTTTCTGCATTTCGTGAATATCCATCCCAAAGATCCAACTTTTAACACATGTACACGTTAAAGCATGCATCTTTAAGCATAAATGAGTTCACTTATGTGTTGGTTACTTCATTTTAATCTTTTACATGCCAAGATACCAACTTTAAGCATTAAACTTAAGATCAAAGGTGTAGGAAACTTACCAAAGCTCAAAACAGAGCAAGGTGTGCTCTTGGAGCTCTCCCAAGACACTTCAAACTCAGCCTAAGTAGGAGCACGAAAATGACAACACAAAGGTGGGTTCTTGCACCACAAGGTGACATTTTGAAGCTCACAATGACTACCACAAGGTAACCATCACTCAAGCTCCAAACTCAGCTCACTAACCTCATACACACAGCAGTTGACACTGCCCAAGAACACTCCTTTCACTCTCACAAGGATGATCACAAGTGTTTATGAAGAGGAAAGGGAAGGAAAGGTGAAGAAGATTGAAGGGGAAGGGTCACCAAGCTCACAATGGTGGAAGAATGCATTGCAACAGTGCCAAGCATTCAGAACAGCCCCCCTCCACGTCCAATATGGTTCAGCCTAGGGTTTTGTGCCCTTAATGGGTCTATTTATAAGCACAAGCCACTAACCGCTCAGTATTAGCCTTAATAGCAAAGTAAAAAATCTTGATCCCAAACTTTGGAATCTAGACCTACGCATTTTTCTAAGATTTTTCATATTTTTATTTTATTTTTCGGAGCACCTTTCCGGTACGCGCTTTTCCATAGCCAGTATCAGTTCTGGCATCAGATTACGTTATTTTGACTTGAAACTTGTTTTACAAGTCCTACATAATATTCTAGTAATTATCATGTATTCTTTATAATTTTCCGGGATACTTTTCCGGTACGCATTTATACCGAGTAGCAGAACCGGTATCTGCGCTTTTCTTCCGAAAAGCGACTTTCAGCATTTTTACCCATTCATTATAATTATTTAAGCCCAATAATAATTATTAGGTTCAATTATGGAATTATTTCCTAATTATCATAATTAATTTACTAATTACCTTAATTAGCGGTGCGGGTTCTTACAATTACGGTTCACCTGGTTTACCATTTTCCGTCGCCATCATTACAGGCTCCATGCAAAACTCCATCCTCTACCTCTCCATCATTATGTTTAGTTGGATGACTACAAGATCTCACCCTTGGACAAGTATTTTGGAAACAAATTCTAGAAACGTTTTGCGAAAATAATTTCCGGTGTTTTATTAGGTGCTGATTTTTAAACAGTTTTTGCAAACATTTTGCGAGTTATGTTACGAGGGGCAAACGAACTCTGATTTACTATTATTTTATATGCACGCGAAGCCCCTCACGTGCTCTTCCTAGACTTGATTTGATACTAATTTTTCAAGATAGCAACGTCTGCCAGAAAAGTAATTTTTTCAGCAAGCTAAGAAATTTTGAAAGTACACTCTGATTTTGTAAGGAAACCGATTTCAATTATAAGTCTTAATTAGAAACATCAAAATGATTTTTAAGTAGTTAAAAAATGACGTCAAACAATCTCTCATTCCGCTTAGTAAACAACTCTCTTAGATGCATACAAGGGAGGATGTTACACAAAGGGACCCATGTACTTTCGGTTGTTGTTAGTTCACCAGGAAGGCTCTTCGGGTGTTAAAGGTGCTGATAAAGAAAAATAGGGAACCACCCATTCAGGAGTTTTAGAATTCATTGCTGATGAAGGTTCAGTGGGTCGTGGGTCTTCCTCCTCATGTATGGAAAATTTTATTTTCTGAAGGCACTACATAATCTCCATTGGTTGAAGTCCGCTTCCAAAAGGGACTTATGCAAAACTTCAACCTGAAAGAGTAGGATTTTCTGATTTGCCAAATCATAAGGCTATCCTGGAAACAAGTCTTCTGCATCATCTACTCTTTCTCAAGGTGACATTTTAACAGTAAACTATGGAGAACTTGCATAAAATTTAAGGGTGATTGAGTTAAAACCTTCTTCAAGTGTATCTGTTTTATAAACATATATTGAAGTTTGTTAGAAAAGCAAGCTCAATTAGAAGAATCTACATGCACACAGCCACGTAACATAGTTAGCTGCCCTTGTATAAAAGTAAGTGTCATGTAATAAGATATGTGTCATTGTATAAGAAAATGTATCATAGGTGTTATATTAGTTGTCCTAGTATGTGTCGGTTACGAGTTGTGCATGGAAACAAAAAAAATAAAATAAATGGTGGAGCGATGGAAAACATTTGGTGGCTGAGTTATAGAATAGATGTAGTATGTGTTTTTAGTATGTATTAAAAAACAAGAGAATGAGAGGAAAGAAAAAGTGTCGTAGCACTTAGTGGAAAAAAATGTTAAGAGAGTATTAAATTCCCAACAAAGTTGACATAGTTGATCCTGATACATCCTCAGAAAAGACTGATCAGCATGTTTTAATGCCAGTTGTATTTGGGACGTCACAAACGCGAATAGTAGATGAAGGAAAGTTTGTGTATTATAAATTTTCAATAGACAATGGCACTTGGGAGAAAATCTCTACGAGAAATTCTAGTGTTGAGGTCAAATTAGAATCAGAGACAGATAAGGGAGACATTGATATTTTCGTTTCTAGACATCCTGTCATATTTCCTACACGGCACCAGCATGAGTGATCTTCCCATGATATTGGCTCAAAGACTTTGATTCTTAGCTCTAAAGATAGAAACTTAGGTGTAGGGACATACAACATTGGTATATATGGCTTTAAGGGAATGACTAAGTACAAAATATAAGTCATGATCCAGAATAATTTCAACCAAAAAGTGGGTCAACAAGCATCATCTTCCATATCATCTGTATAAATGGATATTCAACAGTGTAGGAACTGCAAGCATTACATACCCACTAGGACTATTGCACTGCATGAAGCTTACTGTAGCAGGCATAATGTTGTCTGTCAGCATGTAGGCTGTGGAGTTGTTCTTAGGATCGAGGAGTCCAAGAATCACATTCACTGCGAAAGGTGTCGTCAAGCTTACGCATTAGCTTGCAGCTAACTACCAAATTTACGGTACCATTACCATCTTTTTTCATTTATATTCTAATGCTCTGTTTTATAAAATATTCCATTGTATTATTCATCTCTATCTTCTAGCACCCTCTTCCTTGTGCTTTTACCATGATGGTGGGGCTAATCCAGTTGCTTTGCTTCTCTCCTTGGCCATGATGTTGAGGCATCTTCGGTTCTCTTCTTTAGCTGACAGACTTGAGACTGCTATGAATCGTGTCATTTCAGAGTGCAAGTACATGACAAAAGATTGTGGCGGAAACAACACTACCCAAGAGATTGTTGACGCTATCATTGCCAACCTCGACTAAATGGGTGTTCATTTACCAGTTTTAAGTCTTGTTGACCAGCCTTCATTTACCATGGTGGTGGTGAACTGTACATGGGTAGTGTTGGTGGGGACTTATATTGGAGAGAAGAAGAAGAAAAAGAAAAATTAGGTAGCAAACATTGTTGTTTTTATCTAGGTGGATTCCCTCCATGGTGACTCAGCAATTAACGGTGCACGTCGTTAGAAACAGTGTTAAAGCCCCACTAACAGAAGGACTAACGTGTTCCTAATTTGTAAAATTTAGGGACCACGATGTCCCCTTTTTTATTGCTAGGGACCAAAAAGGACTTCATGGATATTGTCAGGGAACAAAAAGGGTATTTACTCTAAATAGTAATATATGGAATAACTTTTTGATTTTTATTTTATTTTATGTGGTAAGATAAATCAAATTATCAATTATGGCAAGTTGTTTTCCACGCAATGAATTGTCCTTTTGCAAAGCACCAACACTATTCTAGATGAATGATTTTTCGCCAATATTGCTGCATCAACACTTTCTGAATAGGTTTCTGCATATGGACGAAGCTGACATCACTAGTTAAAAAACTCCGTGAGCAAATCGTAAGCTTTCAAGTTGAAGAAAGCAGAGTATTTATAACAACAAATTTGTGTAAATAATAAGTTTAAATGAATTTGTGTTTTTTAACAGCAAATTTGATGATTATAATGTTTTTTTATCTGGATAATATAATATTCATAAATTGAAATTATTCCATCAAATTAGCTAAGAAAAACAAAAAAAATTATATAACACAAATAGAGAAGTATGTGTTTCATCCTATGTATAATCTCAGAATTTGAAGTTTTGAATTATTAACATGTAATCAAAACTCTGCGTTTTAGTAGAAGCCGGCTTTTATCTTCCCTAAACAACGTCTTAGACCGCGAAGAGTACAATACAACTCTCTCACTCGGCTCTTACTTACTCTTCAGATCCGTGGGTTTTGCTGCATCGCCATGACCATGGCGATTAGGGTTTATCTCATGCTTTTACTCTTTCTCTTATCTACCAATCTCATCTCTTCGCTTTATGAAGATCAAGTAGGCCTCATGGATTGGTGAGTTCAATCACTTTTATCTATTCATACGGTCAACGCTTATTCATCACTGGATGCCACCTCAGCTGGTGTAACGATTCGATTTGTTTTAATTCCGTTCCTTCAAATTTTACTCTAATTTGTTCTCATCCTTGCTTTGTAATTATCGCCCTGGAACCTCGATCTTACTTATTTCACCTACGAGTTCATATCCTTTATAATTTGAAACTTGTTATAAAATCTAAAGTTTAATTAATCTGTTGATCAATTAATATCTTAGCGCAGAATCAAGTTTATGTTTAGACGTGGAAAACTCTGGTTCTAATGCTTGATTTTCCTTTTATGCGTTTTAAACATTAGTGACAGCTGAATAAGATTGGTTACTAATTGTAGGAACCAACAGTACATTGGGAAAGTAAAGCATGCTGTGTTCCACACTCAAAAGACTGGTAGAAAGCGTGTTTTAGTGTCCACTGAAGAGAATGTTGTAGCTTCACTCGACCTACGTCGCGGAGAGATTTGTAAGTCTGATTTGTTTAACTGCTCTTGCAGTCTCCAGTAGTTTAGTTGTTATAAATGTAATATTGTGTATGAAGCTACGATAAGATATGTTCACTGTTGAACTTAATAACCTTGAACCAGTTTAAAAGTTAATCAAACCTTCCCAAGTAATACCAATTGCTTGCTTAGTTATTATTTATTTATTTATTTTGGGAATCAGAAAATGATGAACTATGTTTTGTTTCTTGCAGTTTGGAGGCATATTCTTGGGACCAACGATGTTGTTGATGGACTTGACATTGCCCTGGGAAAATGTATTATGCCTAACCTGTGATTGTTTTGTATTTTTTCTTTTTTGAACGATACTTCGTGCTATCTAGTCTTTATTGTCCTGCAAAAAAGGTATACTGTAGTTTGTAGTATATCATTAAAAATATCTCATCATAAGGATGTGACACTAATGTCCTGTATTTTTCTTGTTACTGTGATCCTTTGCTATTCCTTTTTGTACTCATTTCTGTAATCCAAAACTTGTATTTTTTTTGAAAATATATCGATGTTTGGATATGAAGTGGACGCTGATTTCCTCTGCTAACATATGTGAACAATAACAAGTTCTTCACCCGAAGTATTATAAAAATGTCATATTTTTCCTCATACATGCGTAGTCATATGCAGTCCTATCATTGAATTATCTTTTGTGATTCTCAACTGAGGTAGCACATGATCTTGGAATTGTAGATCTAGTTCCCAGGCAGTAGGCACATCAATCATATGCTTGCTTGACTCTAATTGTGGGAAGATATCAAAGTGTAAACTGCTTTCTCATGAAAGAGAAAAGTTAGCCTCAAATTAGTTCTACTTGGTCTCCCATTTCAAGTGTCTATTGTCCAAATCGGGCAAATCTCTCCTATTTCTATATGCACCTTGGAAGGCAATAATTTTTCTGTTTGTTGTCCCATTGTTTCGAATAATGTTATAAAAACAATTAAAGGATGTCAGCATGGCTACATTTACCATTATCACAAACTTACAGTTATTTCTTGGCTCGGAGTTTCATTAATTACTCTTTACTTCTCTGCTTGTTGTTACTTTGTTAGAGTGTTTTTTTTTCTGCATTCAGATTTGATCAAATGTTTAGCTTATTTTGGCGATCAAATTCATTAGTGTTCATTTAAATGTTTCAGATGTCATTACTCTTTCCTCGGATGGAAGTATATTGAGAGCATGGAACCTTCCTGATGGACAGATGGTTTGGGAGTCTTCCCTTCAGGGCTCAAAGGCATCAAAGTCAATATTAAACATTCCAGTGAGTAAATAGTTTTTTTGTTTTTTCAAATACCATAGTTTTCTTGTTACATGATATATATGAAGATGAGACGTGGCTTTTTATGGAATAAAGTAAGAAAGGTGAAGAACACAGTATTTGGTAAAATGTAAAAATACCCTGGAGCGGTTAAAGGACTCATACGTAGATTGAAATGTAATTTCCACAATAAAGCCTTCTAATTCCCTTCAACATAATTAGAGAAGCTCTCCTTAAAATACATTGAGCTGAATGTCAAAGCATTGGTGTTTCAAGATTCAAGCTCCCCTTTCTAGCTAAATGCTCCGTGCTAATGCAAACACATCCTTGCGGTGTTTTTCCTTCCTTTGCACATATGAAGACTTGGTTTTTGACAGAACATAATGGTATCGTTTAATCCATGATTCTCTGTAGCTGATCCCACCTAGCAGGAAAAGACTTTTGTTGATGTTGCACATTTGAAGCCCCCAAAACTAATAATAATCACCTGATGTTTAAAACGGGAAACTACATATCCTGCAGAATGCAAACAGTCTATTCCACACATAGTCACATGCCATGCCACTAAGCATTTTAAAGATTACATGATTGTCGGTTTCCATTATAGCAAACTGCATGCACAAATACTTGATGGCATATTTGTTTATCCTTTCTCACTTGCAGGACGTCATTGGCATTGCATCATTGTGTCTTAGGCCAATAAAAAGCCTTGACCTTGAAATTTACAATGAAAAGCTGAACAGTTGCTTGAAAATGAATAAGGCATTTAAAGAATAATTCAAAAGGAAAAAGGGATTCTAAGGACCAAAGTCTGGAATTAGGATATGATGGGTCCAAACAAAATTTATTCTTTCTTTTATTAAGATTTCTAGAGCTATATAACCCTCCGAATGAATGCTGAAATGGAGAGATTTGTGTGGAATTTATTCTTTTTCTGAACAGTTAGGTAAAATTTATCAAGTTTTTATTCATCTATTAGTTATCTAGTATTATATTCTTAAAAATAGAGTATGTTAGAAATCTTATGATGTTGACTTTTACTGTATCTTCTATTCATAAACCTAAGCAACCAGTGTTACTAAGTTACTTTCATTCAGCAAATGGCCGTTAAGTAATTTGGCCGACAAAATTATTTGATACCATTCCCCATATCCAGTGAAGTTTCCTCATGGACCAAATTCTCATCCTTCAGTTTTTTATCTGCTCATTGTCATGAACCTGCCATGTGCCTTGGTTTATTTAGTTAAAGGTGAACTTGAGAGTGCATGAGTATTTTCCATACACATGCAGTCAAATACTATTCTTACTTTTGCAGAAAAATTTGAAAGCTGACAAGGATGATTTGATCCTTGTTTTTGGTAAAGGGTGTCTCCATGCTGTTTCAAGCATAGATGGTGAAGTTCTCTGGAAGAAAGATTTTGCGGATGAGAGGTATGACAGATTTGAAGTTTGATGAGCCAAATGTTCTTTTTGAAGCATGACAGTGCCATTAATGTAGTTATCTTCTTCATGTTTGCAGCATTGAGGTTAGCCAGATTATTCAGTCTCCTGATGTGATCTATGTTGCTGGTTTTGTTGGTTCGAAGTTTTATGTGTATGGATTGAATGCTAAGAACGGACAGTTGTTGAAGAATAATCATGCAGCACTTCCCAGTGGTACTTTTGGGGAATTAGTATCAGCCTCAGATGATAAGTTTGTGGTTTTGGATGATATGAGGTCAAAGATTGTAACAATAAAAATCTCGAATGGAGAGATTAGCTATAACCAGAAGCATATTTCAGACCTCATAAAGTATTCATCTGGACAGGCAGTAATATTACCATCAAGGCTTCCTGGAATGTTTGCATTAAATATCAATTCTAATGTTCTTTTAATCACATTGAAAAATGAAGGTGAGTTGGTGGTGGTGGACAAAATTGATAGTGCAGCAGCTGTTAGTGATGCTTTGTCAATTTCAGAGGGACAACATGCTTTTGCATTTGTTCAACATGGAGACAATAAAATCCACCTTTCTGTAAAGGATGTTAATGATTGGAATGGTGATTTGCTTAAGGAAAGCATAGTAATAGACCAGCAAAGAGGGAAAATAGATAAGATTTTTATAAACAATTATGTGAGGACAGATAAATCTCATGGGTTTAGAGCATTGATGGTAATGGAGGATCATTCACTCTTATTAGTACAACAAGGAGAAATTGTCTGGAGTAGAGAGGATGGTCTTGCATCAGTTGTAGATGTAACAACATCAGAACTACCTGTGGAAAAGGAAGGTGTATCTGTGGCAAAAGTGGAACAGAACCTCTTTGAATGGCTTAAGGTATGCCCTTGATATGTTTAATTAGGACGTCACCCTGTGTAGTTTTACATATAAACATGTAATCATTAGCATCTCTTAGATATGTATATATATTCTATTCTGTTATTTATTTTTTTATGATTAGGGAATAGGATTTTTATGTGGATATCATTAACTACTTCTCTAATAGTGGATTGTTTATGTGACGATTTATTATTGAAAGGGACATGTGTTGAAGCTTAAAGGAACTTTAATGATTGCAAGTGCTGAGGATGTAGCAGCTATTCAAGCGCTGAGGTTGAGGAGTTCTGAGAAAAGTAAAATGACTCGTGATCATAATGGTTTCCGTAAGTTGCTTATAATACTTACAAGGGCAGGAAAGGTTTTTGCTTTGCACACTGGAGATGGACGGGTAGTGTGGTCTATTCTACTTCATACTCTGCGGAAATCAGAAGTATGCGAACATCCAGTTGGGCTTAAGATTTATCAGTGGCAGGTTCCACATCATCATGCTTTGGATGAGAATCCATCTGTCCTTGTAGCCGGGCGATGTGGACCAAGTTTGGCTGCAACAGCTGTTCTTTCTTTCATTGATGCATACACAGGGAAGGAACTCAATTCTTTAAGGCTTGCTCATACTGTTGCTCAAGTTATTCCACTTCCTTATACTGATTCAACTGAACAACGTCTGCATCTAATTATAGCTGTTAACCAACATGCATATTTATACCCAAGAACTGCTGAAGCTATTGACATTCTGCAACGCGAGTCTTCAAATGTGTACTGGTACTCAGTTGAGGCTGATAATGGTGTTATTAGAGGTCATGCCTTGAAGAGCAATTGCATTCACAAAGTAGTGGATCAATACTGCTTTGAATTCAGGGACATATGGTCGATTGTATTCCCATCTGAATCAGAAAAGATAATTGCAACAGCGACAAGAAAATCAAATGAGGTATGGTGCCTTTGGCATTGAGTTTTTCAAATTAAAGAACAATTATTATTATTTTTATATTTGAGAATGTTATATTCTCCTTTATCTGTTATTACTCATTACCTTTACTATCTTATGTTTTTAAAATATAAATCTCCTATTTTAAGTACAAAAAAGAAAAAAAAACCACTCCCAATGAACCCTGATTTGTGAGAGTAGGGGTGAAAGAAAACCTTATATGTAGTCTTACCCTTACATTTTTGCAAAGAAGTTGTTTCCTAAATTTGAACCCTTACATTTTTGTAAAGAAGTCTTACCCTTACATTTATGTAGTCTTAACCTTTTAGTCACAACTGAGCAACTTTTACCACCACTCCGAGCTCACCCTCTTTATATTTTAGGTATAAAAACTTGCATTATTTAAAATCCTGATTTCTTCTCATGAATGTTTGCTTAACTTGGAAGGTTGCCTTTTTCTTAGGGTGGGTTTTGTTATAAATCAATAACATTAAAGAATGGGTTTAAATTTTGAGAGATTTTACAAATGAGTTTTTTATCTACCAATAATCATGTAATGTTTGCCTATCTTAATATCCAAATGTGATAATGCTCTCAAATCATATGCCTTAAGTTATTCTGAAGTCATATAAGTTATATCTATACGAACATTTGAGTATGTACAAATAATATGAAAATTAAGGGTTTTCTCATCTGTTCATACTTTATAAGGACCTTTTCCTTGCATTGATTCGTAGTTATTTCTTTGCTTCTTTACTTCCTAAATTTTCAAAACTCTCTTCTTTCATCTAGGTTGTTCATACTCAAGCAAAAGTTATGACTGACCACGATGTCATGTACAAGTATGCATCAAAGAATGTACTTTTTGTCGCAAATGCAGCACCAAAAGCTAGAGGGGAAATCGGAACAGCGACCCCAGAGGAGGCATGGTTGGTCATCTATATCATTGATACTGTAGCTGGTCGCATATTGCATCGCATGACTCATCATGGTTGCCAGGGTCCTGTTCATGCTGTAAGTTTTTGTACTATATTCTCATTCAAAAGGTGTAAAACATGAATCTGACTTTCTCTTACACGAGTGTTACTTCTATAGGTATTTAGTGAAAACTGGGTTGTCTACCACTATTTTAATCTCAGAGCACACAGATATGAGATGTCAGTTGTCGAGGTCTATGATCAGTCTCGGGCGGTATGTTAGTCAACTCTTGTATCTTCATTTAATGATCCTTCTCTCTCTTTTTTGTTGTGATCTATGTTAATTCCTTTTTTTTTTCTGGTACTTGGATATAATTCACAGGATAACAAAGATGTTTGGAAGTTTGTTCTCGGCAAGCATAATCTTTCATCACCCATTTCTTCTTATTATCGACCTGAAATCATTACAAAATCACAATCATACTACTTTACCCATTCTGTGAAAGCAATACAAGTGACTTCAACTGCCAAGGGTATAACCTCTAAGCAGCTTCTTATTGGAACAATTGGTGATCAGGTTGGAATTATTTCGTCTACTGAATTTTTTTGTCTGTTATTATTAGAACTCGATGTCAAAAGAAACAATCTGCTTTTTCTCTTGTTTAATTTTATTTCAATGAAATCTAATTGATGTTCTTACAAATTTGTATGTCAACTGGGATTTTTTTGCAGGTTTTGGCACTTGATAAACGCTTTTTGGATCCTCGGCGCACACTAAATCCCTCACAAGCTGAGAAAGAAGAGGGAATTATTCCTCTTACTGACTCATTGCCAATCATTTCTCAGGTAGATTTTGTCTCTGAAATCTTATCTTTGTTTAATACCGGCCAAAAAATAAAAAATTCTTGTTCCTTTTCTTTTACAGTTTACAGTTTTCTTGCTTTTTCATGGTAAATCTTAAATTGCTTCTGGTCAAGGGAGATAGAGTATATTGAGAAGAGGGGAGGAGTTGGGGAACTTATATGACAAAAAATGGTGAACTGGTGAAGGGCCGTGGTCTCCTGGAAAGGTGGCATATATATCAAAGCCTGAATGTTTCCTCCCCCTCACCTTCTTCTCTCCGTTTCTCTCAGCAAACAAAGCATATTTGCAGTACACAAGTTCGTTTGTTGAGGATCTTAGATTGTGTACAAGGTGGGAGGAGCCATAGGATTAGTAATGAATCACAACTATAATAACTAGTTCTAGTAAAAATGACTTTGCATTTATCATCAACTTCAAACTCATGCTTCTCTTTGAGCTAACGTACTTGTTATCATGAAATTCTACTCATCCTGCTTGAATCTCTGCAGTCCTATATTACACATTCCCTTAAAGTGGAAGGTCTCAGAGGTATAGTGACAGTGCCTGCCAAGCTGGAGTCTACATCCCTCGTCTTTGCCTATGGGGTAGATCTATTTTTTACCCAGATTGCTCCTTCTAGGACATACGATTCGCTAACTGAAGATTTCAGCTATGCTCTACTTCTTCTAACAATTGTTGCACTTGTAGCAGCAATATTTGTTACTTGGGTATTATCCGAGAGGAAAGATCTACAAGAGAAATGGAGATGATCTGTCATCCGTTTTTGCCCTACAATTTCTTTAATTTAGAGATTTGTAGGTTTATCTCTCAGTTTTCTTTGTTAGTTATTAGTTAAGTTCGGAGGTTCGATGAAATCTAGTAGCTTGAATTGCAAAAGTAATGTAAAATTCCATTACATTCCATTGTTAGAGGGTGAATGGGGGATTTTAATTTTAATGATTTTGTAAATTGAGGAGTACAAAAGAGAATCATACACTGTTGATGAGATATTTTGCTCCATATTCTAGGTGCCTCATTCGCAACTGCAACTGGGTTTGAGGGAAGTATTGTAGACCTCTTTTCCAATCATTTTCCTTTTCTGATTAATTACGGATACAGTTCTTAATTTTAGTCATGTCCTTTTTTTAATTGCTTTGATATTTTAAAATGCCAACGAAAAATGTATACGTTAATATTTTTTTCATTAGTATTTGAAGCTTTTTTTATTCAAACAATTAGAATAAGCCACAGGTAAAAATGAGAAAAGTGAAAGAAAGAAATAGGACAAAAAATGTAAATGGTCATACTACTTAAATTATTATTCAACATATTTAACGGAATCTCCAAAAAAAAATATTTAACAGGGTAAAGCATATCTCATTGTTTGAATAACATTTACTCCTGTAAAAAAGTGAGTTATTGGAAAAAGGATTTTTAATACCTAGTGTTTTTTATAAAAACTGAAACTATTTAGATTTTGAAAAAAATGTGTCTTTTGAAAAAAAAAAAATTGACTTTTGACTTTAGTTTTTTTTTAGAAGCTAAAGCAGATTTTCGACTTTTTTTTGTGACTTTTTTTTTTTTTTTTTTTTTACAAGCATACATTCAAACACTAATTTATAGTAAGTAAGATATTTTTTTTAAAAAAGCAGCTGAGAAAAAAAAAAAACATTCAAAGTGGCTCTTGGTAAAAAAACAAAAAAGTCAGGGACTCTTGGCTTGTTTGCTGAATCTCATTATTCTTGCACGTGAAGACACTCAGCGAGTATCCTTCCAATTTTCTTATCTCAATGTTGAGTTTTGATGCTGCTCTATAATAAATTTTACTTTTAAATAAAAAATTGTAAAAAAATACTTTTATCACGCCTCTTACAAATCTTATTCATATCAAATGATAATTTGAGTGTATTGCATTGCATCAATGATTAACTAACCAAGAATTGATGGTAGGTTAAGAACTTAAGATACTATTTTTAACACAATTTGTGTAAGTATCTTTACAGTTAAATTTAACCAAACTGGGATTTTTCTTTGGTGCCATGGAAGTACCATATTTGGTATTCCCTTTTCTTAAAAAGAAAATAATTTTTATTTCTATTTAAATCAACATCTCTATTTTTATTTTCATCTAAATCCCAATTTTTTATCCTTTTTAGAAGGATGTATGATATTACGAGACTACCAAAGATTTGTTCACCAAACTGACCATATATCATAAACCCAACTTAAATTAAAATTAAGTCCTATCTTTTTTTTGGGTACAGAAATTAATTCCTATCTATTACTATGAGGGGATGCATAAAACAACAAGAGGGGATGCCACGTCGCATTGACCCATTCAATTGTTTTTCACAAAGGTGACAGAAGGCAAGAACCACGTCGTACTGCAGAAAAATAGTACTAAATAACACCGTACTGTTGGTTGAATTATTGTTCCAACATACAATAAACACAAACGAAGGTAACAAAAGATCAGAGGAACAGAAGAGAACCACTCAAACAAACTCCTCCTTTCTCTTCAGCAATGAAAACCCATCAACCAAAGCTGAAGACCCAACTATTCTCATGCGGGTTCTTCGGCCACTGCGCTCAAAACGTTCTGAGCCCAACGAGTGCTACCCCACCACTCCCTCTCACTCCTCCTCGCTTGTTGAAACCAGATTGTGATTCCTCCACCTCATCATCCTCTTCTTCCGCCACTTCTCAAAGCTTCACACAGTGGAGATTCTCTCTCCCCACACCCAACACAAACATAAACACAAACACAGACACAAAAACAAACACTTCCGCTTCCACTCCTCAACAAACACTCGACCTACAAGAACTGTTCCACGTGTCAGAGCTCCAGCTCAGCACCGACCTCACTGCTGCGCTCCACCTTCTAGAACGTTCTCTCGTTCCCAACCCACCGCAAGAGCAACCACCTTGCCCGCCAAACCTAATGCGCGAGCTCCTCCGCAATCTCAGGGAGGCGAAGCCCGCCACCAAGATACTCTTCGCGCTTTGCTTGTCGGAGGAAAACCGCCGCGTCGCCGTCGAAGCTGGCGCCGTTGGCGCTGTCGTTGAGTCCGCGACGGAGCTGGATGGACCTCCGGCGGAGAGGGCTCTTGCCGCGCTGGAGCTCATGTGTACTGTGGCGGAGGGGGCGGAGGAGGTGAGGGCCCACGCGCTGGCTGTGCCCGTGATGGTGACCATGATGGGCAAGACGGGGGCGCGTGGGAAGGAGTACGCCATCGGGGTGCTGGCGGTGATGTACGGCGGACCGGTGGTGGAGCATATGACTGCGCCGCCGGAAGAGGTGGCGCGTGCGGTGGAGCTGGCCCTGCAAGAGGAGTGCTCCGCCAGGGGCAGGAGGAAGGGGGCACAGCTGTTGAAGACACTGCAACAGCTTTCTGAGCCTCAACCTCATCCACACGACGCAAATTGAAGGATTTGCCTCTTTTTATTTTATTTTTTATAAACCGTTTTATTTTGATTTGTTGTTGTTGTTGTTGTTATTGTTGTACTGGTTAGTGCTTATTTTCGTTTGTGATTGTGGACCTATTTTTCCAACTCCATCTTTATAATTTATCGGTCATTAACTCCTTTGTTCTCTCTTTGTCATTGTTCCGAGAGGATCTCCGTTTTCTGCTTCTGCATCATGGTCGCTTCTTATGTGAAGAACCATTTAACCTAAAATGGTTCTTTAACTCTAGTAACATAGATTACAAGTTCGATCCTAACAGTTCTTCACTTTTGAGTGGAATCACAAGGTTAATTGAAAATTGAGTCTGTAAAATATGTATGTTTCAAGCTAAAAAAAACTTTTGCACGTGAATTTTAGAGAATAATATAAAGGGTAAAATGTGTGTCATTTTAAAGGATATAAAGTTGTGTCATTTCAAGAGAGAGAAAAAGATATAAATGAGGAGAGAGTTAAAAAAAATAAAGGTGTGAATAATGAGAGTGAAATGTCATTTAAAATAATAAACATGTATCCTAATATAAATTATTAAAAAGCTTCACAATTCGAAGATGAATTGATTCTTTATATCTTAAAACTATCATGTCAACATCCATGTATGTATGTATGAAATAGTTATGTTGTTCATGATTGAATATTCGTTCTTTGACGGCATTATAGAAATAAAAGAGTTCAAGTAGTTTGTAGGAGGTACAATTTAAAATCTTAATGTCATCACTGTGTTAAAAACAATTGAATAAATATAAATAAGGGTTTTATAAGGGTTATGTTCTAGAAAAAATGATTGTGTTATGTTATAGAGATTCATTTTGTGTGCCGGAGTTTTTTTTTTTTTGCTGTGGGCCCCACAAAATGTTGTGTGTAGGAAAATTATTGTAGTCATATTAAATGATAGATAATAAACCATATAACTAATCAAGGGGTTAGCCATTTAACTGATTTAAAAATGCAGACATAACAAACACAAATAAAATTAGTGGAATTTAATTTTGATAGACTAAAATCGTTTTATAATGTCATGAGTTTAACATTTTCTAGGAGCGAAAATTATTTCTCCAGTTACCGGAGATAAAGTTATCTCCAGTGAGCTTAAAATGACGTTATTTTGAGTTATAATATTAAGAATTTATAATGATAAAGACTAATATAACCCTGCAAATATTATAATTATAAAAATACCTTGATTTCCGACTTAAAATGACGTCGTTTTATGTTCACTGGAGATAACTCGTCTCTATTGACTGGAGAAATCTATAATTGTTGTATCATCAAATGAGATGTAGTTATCAAAAAAAAAAATAAAAATCAAATGAGATGTAACTACACAATTAAATGATAGTAAAAAAAAGTTAATAGAGACATTACATGAAAAGTAAACTCTAATTAATAATAGACTTAATTAAGTGGTAGAAGCTTTTTCCCGTTAAGCCTACAAAATAATAAGCCTAAAAAACGTGAAAAAAAATTCAGTCCATCTGGCCTATTGGCCTATCAAAGGCTTTGTTTATAGGCCAAACCCGGCCCATTTATAAAAATAAGAAAGCCCGACATGGCCTACCACTGTAAATAATAAGCAAAAAAAAATTATATAAAGCAAAGAAAGTTTCATTCATGCATGCACTGGTACATGTCATAAGAAAAAAATAACAAATAAGAAAGAGTCAACTCAACATAATACCCTAGCTCTAGAATGTATATCCTACAAACATCTCAAAAAGCAAAGGATGAGATCAAAAACACCACAAGTCCACAACCCAGTATTTGTTTTCCACATACATGTAGTGATTAAAACTCCAAATTTAAAGGGAAAGAAAACATGAAAACGAAACAGTGTGCAGTAACTAGTAAGGAATACAATTGCATAAAAAATAAAAACCTTGTCAATTTGTGAGAGACACCAATCTGAAAGTGTTGACTGTTGAGTAAGTGATTGAAGTCTTCAAGTTCTGTGTACCATAAAGAAGATCACAAAATGGAGCTTTATGAAGGGAAAGAAAAGAGAGAGAGAGAGAAGAGAAGGAGCGTACGCTCTTACCTAAACAAAGGAGCTCCAAGCAAAGGTGGCTGTCGGAAATTGTCGGCTACAAGCACAAGGGTTCTAAGAGAAAAGACGAAGCAGAGATCACGAGTGAGAAGGGGGAGGCGACGCACATAATAAAGTTAGGGTTGGGTGCCACATAATAAAATAAATAATATATATTTTATTATTTTATTTTTAATAAATTACATAGACCAGCCTACAATGCTTTGGGTCGGCCTTAGAAAAAGTGGCCTACGGCCTATTTATTAAAAGGACATTCTTATAAGCACAAATCCACTCTATTTTCTTAAAAGGTCGGACCAAGCTGAGCTTTATGTAGGCCGGACAGTAAGCTGGGCCGGCCCAAGCCCCTTTACACCCGTAAGTACAGCCGAAGAGAAATTAAAGCTTTCTCCAATGTTAAACAAATTGGAAGTGATGAGCTGTTACTTAATTGTGCCTCTTAATATTTATTAGTCTTTTAAATTGGGAAGGAGAGAGAGAGAGAGAGAGGAGAAGGAGCTGGCTGTGGCCCGGAGAAGTGGCGTGCATGCGACAAACCAAGTTCATGCCTTCCATTTTGAGGCAGGCCAATCATTTTCAATTGAAAGCCTAATTCAGTAACTCCAAAACTGTAATTGAACGAAACTAAAGGGGCAATCAGCTTCTTCTGTTCATATTAATATTTATGCTTCTTATTGGTAAATTATCAAGTGATTCTTTTACAATAATTATGATCTCTTTGGATATCAAAAAATAGCAAATTTTAGCATCCAAACTCTGTTCTCGAGAGAGATTTCAAGAAATATATATGTATCTGGGTTGAGGGCAATGTAAAGAAATTTACAGTGTTACATTGTGCAACAATATTTTAGATGGCAATTAATCTCTATAGATTAGACTCGAGTGGGAAAAAGATTAAGGGAAAAATGCAATGTAATTAATTTATATCTATATCCTGAAATTGAGCATGTCAGATTCACGTGGAGTGGGGTTAAGTTTCAGAAATTGCTGAAATTGCGTGTTTGTTTCTGTAGGAAATATGTCAGATTTTGGGAGAGAATAATGGTGGAGTGGAACAGAGTGATGGCTCCATTTCCTGCACCCTTCACACATGGTGACATAATTTGTGGGAAAATATATCATGTGGGGCTAGTTATGTTAATTAGACCAAGTTTACGTGAATCTTTTACTTTTGTGATAACAAGTAAATCAATATCTAGGTTCAGATTTGATTTATCTAAAATGAATTGTCACTTTTGAGAAAAATAAAATGGTAAAAATGATTTAACGATTAATATTATATGCATACCAATAAATTATGTTTTTATTAAATTTTATCTCTTTAATTTCTTTTATAAATGATTAATACCCTACACTTTTTAGTTTTTACTCTAAAAAAGCTCTTCATATTCTTTCGGTTGATGCAGTGTTGAAGTATACTTTACTCTTATCAATGGTTAGCTAAGTAATGCGTCATATCTATTAAGTATCCTTTTACCAGTTTTACGTCGAAATAATGTGCATCTTATTATCATACAACAATAATCAAATTATACTTCCAACAATGGGAAACACTATTATTGGCTTCTAATTCATTCATTTTTAGCATCTCAATCGATAATGGGTTGAAAATGTTTAGACGAGTGTATTATATGTAAACACTTGTATCTGAGTGTATTAATTATTTAATAAATAGTTTTGTCAATATAAAATGTCCTTTTATTATTTTTGAATACAGATCTTGACAGTTGATATGATTTCCTTATAGTTTTATGCTGAAATTATATTTTAAATAAAAAACTATTTTACACTAAAATGTATGTTCTCCTATAAAAATTTAATTTATTGATATTAGATTCACTACATCTAAGCCTATTGTGTACTTATGTCTTATGTCAAATAGAAAGATAAAATAATAATTCTATTTGATATTAATTTTATGATTTGTAGTTTTCAATTAACAAACGTAGACTACAAAATGTTGTCATAAAATATGGATTCATTAAAAAACAACTATCGTCAGACAAAACTAGAATTTATTCACGTATTGTTAAATTGTTAAAAATATTTGACTATTACAGTTATTATTTATGAAGTTTAACTTTTTAATTATGTGCAATTATTAGACTATATATCGGAGTTTTTTTCTACCCTAATGTACAAAGTATATACTTTATGCTATTAGAGATTCTTTTATGGGTTTTATAATTCTTATGTAACATGAGAATTCAAACTTTCCTACACACCCTTCGATTTTCGTAGAGATAAAAAACATTGGATCCTACATTTAGAAAAAATTTGTGTAGGAACACATATCAGCACGGTTTCGAAGGGTGTGTAAACATGAGATTTCAATTCTCATTTTAACATGAGAAATATAAAACCCTTCTTTTATATATATGTGAATCCATATATCCTTGGATATTCAGTTAGAATGTAATAGCATAGATATAAAAAGGGAAGACATTTATATTTATTTTTTACATAAAAGTAGACACCGGTATCCCATCCAAGTTTGTGGGAAAAATTACATATCTCCCGTCAACAAAATTCTCGGATCCGTTAGCGGGGTTTAAAACCCAATTTTTTTTTTTTTGGAATATGGATAACATAATATTAATTTGCAGAAAATGTCTGCAAACGTTTTCATGCATTGGATTACATTATTATTATTTGATGCACCCATAAAAAAGATTATTATTATTTGTCCCATTGGTACAAGCATAACTTTTTCTCTTGAGCAGAAAAAAATTAATAGTTTTGCTATTCGAGATACTTCACTTTGTTCTTAATTTCTTGTATCCAATTAAAGCTTTGCCTTTATTTATGGACAGAAAAGCACCCACCAAACTAAATGGGGTAGCAGCATTATATCATATCCACCACGCAACTCCTATCACACTCGAACCATTCATGACCTGACACCATACATATATCCACAACCACAAGAAGGTAGTAACAACCTTCCACAACTCCAATGGTGTCTAGGGTGATCTCAATGACTGCCATGCTCTATCGATCAATGTCACATATCCAACAATGGAAAAATAGCTTCCCTTGGCTGTGACCATGCTAATCAAAATAAACCTTCTTAAAGCCCATTAAGGTGGTCACGCACCTACCATTCCTAATTAACTTGGGGGGAAAGTGCATTACTGAGGTTGTTCATGCCTTTGGTCATGTTAATTATAGGGCTTTGTATATATATGAAGGGGCAAGATTGTAAGGTTGGTGTAATTTTCTATAATTTTCCTGAAATTCATAATATATTTGATAGGGCTACTCCAAACAACACAACTCTTCATAACTAAAAGACACAACTCTTTAAGCATAATAATTGTCCGCTAACAAATTCCTAAGGACATCACCACAAAACTCTTCATTTTCTATTTTCTTTAATTAAATAAAGTTTAAACCAACAGTTGCAAGCACAAGTTATTTTCCTTGAAGCAGCCAAACTCAAAGGATTATCCAACCTTTTTCAATATTCTCTTCAACTCTCTCACAAAAAGGATTTTCCCTCCAAACTATCACTTGTTGCATCTATTTGAGGAGTAGCCTACCTTGAATACCAATTCTTTCAAAACCCATCATGAATATGAAATGAATGATTTATTTGATAAAAAATAATTGACCCTTATGACCCAAAAATAATATTTTTTCCCTTCTTTTTGATGCAGATATTCTAAATCGAATAAAAAGTGTCAAATTCATATACGTACCTTATATATATATACCTGCGCTTATTTCTTTCTATTTGTTTACTATCATATACATGTATACTAGGCTAGCACATATTCAAAATGATCATGATGTTTTCATAAGTTTGCTGGATCATCAACATTAACGTACGTCTTAGGTAAAGTTATTTTTATAGCATAGGTTCGAAAGGAGCATATAACCTACAATTTCACAGATGATGCTAATATTCAAGATGTGTACAGAGACCATGCTGAGCTGAAATAAATTGGTAGCCATCAAGACACATATGTGTATATAAGATAGTTACAGGGTTTCCTTTAAATTAAATGCCTCCTGTGATTAAGTCTATGACTTCATAGGATTTCAACCCAATTCTGTTTTTTTTGGTCACCGACTCACCGAATATAAATTATTCTGCTTTGAACATGCAATAAAGAAGCCTATAAAAGTTTAATAAATTTTATAAACGTCAAAATGCGGATAAATAATTGATGGAAAAAGCAAGAAACGTGAATGGGAAATGCATACAGCATACTAGTACTGGACATTCTGGCTATCATGCCTTAGGTTCATGATTATATTCAACAAGAATTGTCATAACGTATACGGTAAAAAACCAATTCAACCTAAAAATTTAAGTTTTTGGGTTGAATTAGTTCTTTACATAGACCATTAAACACGTGAATCAAATAATAAGGGATTCTTCCAACTTAATCATTGATTTCAAGTTTGAGGAATCATTACACATTTGTGTTAAAAACTTGGTAAGAATAGCTTTCATTAGTTGGGTTTCTAAGACAGCTTCACTATAGCCTCGAATACAGTTATTGCATCCAGACAACTAATGGATCCTCCAAATGTGTTCGCTAGTAAATGTTCAGAAGAGATATTTTAGGAGAAGGAATCAGAAAAAGGTTGATGAGTATGCTGTAGAGGGACTATGCACATTCACTGAATGCGGACATTGATGTTATCTCATAAATGTGGGGTACGTTACATATTTCTGCAACCAAGGTATTGTCGACAACGAAGCTAGAGTTTGTAGGTACTTACTAGCCTTAATAACATTATGCCTTTTATAGTAAAAATAAAGCTTTCCTTTTTCTCTCTCGGAGCATTATTTCCTCCTTGCCCTTTTTCGTTTCCCCAACAATTCCTGAGAAGAAATACCGGTTTTGTCAAAGGTTTATTAGTGCTTACACCTGTCCACCAATTTTTGTTATTTTTGAAACCAAACGAACAATTGACATCTTACTGATGAAAGAAGAAATTAACTGCTACCTACACATTAAAAAAAATAAAGGTTAGCTTCCAAAAATAAATAAATAAATAAATAAAGGTTCTTTTTTACTGCATACCCAAGCAACAAAAACTTATTTGTTCATGAAATTCTTACACACAACTAGACTATTATCATCGGCATTACACATACCAACTTACTGAGTTTGTTTTTTTAGGGTTTGCATCAATTTACTATAGGCAAAGTCGTACGTCATAATGAAAATTTTCTACTGGTTTCATAAGTTATACTCGACCCTTTAATTTCTCTTATTTCACAAAAGGAAATTTCTTATAAATTGCTCTATTTATTTTTTCATAATAAAAGGCTAGTAGTCGTCCTTTTTTTTAGTTAATACTTAATTGCATCTATTTGCTTCTCTCTATTTTTAACAATTAGGTTCCGATTTTGCCTGTAAAGAATAATATGGAGTGGATAAATAGTTTTTTTTTTTCAGTTGAAGCCTGTAATTATTTTACAATGTCCTATAAAAATTCTATCATCATTTTTCAATATGATAAATTTTCGGTTCATTAAATAGTTATCCCACTCACTTATTTATACAAAAATTATTTGAATAGCATGATCACATTAAATAGTTTATATTCTGTAAGTTATCATGCTATTCAAATAATTTTTGTATAAGCAAGTGATCTAAATTTAACTAATTTTTTGTACAAAAAAAAATTAACTAGTTTAAACTTTTGAGTCTGTGGTGGTAGTTGGTGGCTTCTCTTTCTATGCTAGTGGCCAAAGAAATACTAATACGAGAATGGAGAGTGTGAATAATAGTGATGCAGACCCAAGGCTTAGACTATTTATTTATAGGAGAGGTAAATCATTGGCTTCATGCTTACAATCCTTTGCCACCACTGCTACGGAAGCTTGAGTGATACATCATGTCATGGGTATCAGTCCTATTGTGTTGATGGTAAGTGACCATGCATATATACTAAAAAGTTACACACACATATATAAAATAATATCTTTTGATGCTGGTACTAAATTAAAATTTTGATATAAAATCTTAATCATTTTTTTTTGTCAATTTAAAAGTTATAATTTATTAAAAATTAATAATTAAATAGTTAGATTCACATAAATTAGCAGTTAAAATTTAGTGTTATATATATATATATATATATATATATATATATATATATATATATGTAGGAAAATTATTTGTGTTATGTTATAGAGATTCGTTTTGCGTGCCAGAGTTTTTTTTTCTGTGGGTCCCACAAAATATTGTGAGTGTAGGAAATTTTTTCTGGTCATGTTAAATTATAGATGATAAACCCATATATATATAGGGAAAACATTTTCTTATGTCACATGAGAATTCAATTCTCATGTTGTGACTCGTCGATTTGCATGCAAGACGTTTCTTTTCGTTTTTTCTTTTTTATTAAGTGTGAGACCCACTACTAATTGAGTCACATATATATATATATATATATATATATATATATATATATTATAGAGCCATGCGACTATAACAACTTTCCTATAAAATTTAAATGAGCTATATATATTTAGTAGATAAAATGAGCTATATCTAATTAGGGTAAAATATATGATACTGTTTACCAAAAAATATATATATCATACTTAATTAACTTACGGGAATCTGCAGAAAAAATAAAAATTACCGGGAACCGTAAAATAAACCTGTCCTTTGATGAACTAATCTTCATAAAATCAAAGAAGAAGAAAGAGGGGGGAAAAGAGACGAACGAGAATTAAGAAAAACAGCTATATCTAATCTAATTAATTAGGGTAAAATACATCATACACAATTAACTTGTGGTAATCGGCAGAAAAAATAACAGTTACCTGGAACAGTAAAATAAACCTGTCCTTTGATGAACTAAGAATCTCCGTTAAATCAGAAAAGAAGAAAGAGGGGAAAAAGAAGAGACGAACAAGAATTAAGAAACACACAGATTAAAGAAACAGGGCCTACCTACCTTTGCAGTGGTTACATGAATACCAGAAGGTTCATAACCGCAATGTTTGCGACTGGTGGTCCTTACGGTATCACCTTATATCTGCAATTCACATAATCAAGTCTTAATTATTATGATCCAGTGGCACTTCTTCAGATATAACTGTCTAAGGCAGGCACTGACGGTGTCAGCAACGTGATTTAACACTATTTTTTGTGCTTAGAAATTTAATGCACGGAATAAATGGGGATTTTTTTTTACTGAAATAATATAACGCAAGATAAAAAGTTTTCGATTTCGAGATGTTTGGGTAATTTGGGTGTATTTGTGTTCTGACCTACTCAGTTTCCTCCAAAAAGTTAAAGCTAATAAAAGGAAAAAGGGGCAAGTAAAATATGCAAAAGCTCATCTAGACTTTGTTCTTTGGGTATAAATCTTGTCCCTCCTTTTCATCTTCTCTATTTCATATTTTCCATCGCATAATCATTGTTGGTCTCTTATTTTTGTTTTATAAAACCTGTTAGTCTCTTTTAGGGTCTTTTTCTCTCGTTTTTTACTTTATTTCTGTATTGCAATTTTGTTTAGCTCATCTTCTATGATGTTATGCGGTGGATATTAACAAGAAGGAAAACATATATGACGTTTTTTTCTTTTAGTTAAGCCGACCCTAATTATTTTGGCTCCCCAATATCTGTGCAAGCTTCGACTCTTTAAGTCGATTATGAGACTAATTCGAATTATGAAGCGGGTTAAGGATGAAGATATTTAAGTCTTTCCCAAAAAAATATGATTTAAATCTTTCCTTTTCACTTAGTTAGCTCGCTTGCTACCAACTTCACTGCCTCTATTTGTTACATATACGATGTTTTGAATGAACAAAATAGTATTTAGATAACATTATCATATAAACAGACACACAAAATTAAAGTTATTAAATTTTAAATTAAATTATTTCTTATCCTTGTATTTTATTTTTATTACCATGCAGATATTCTCTCTGTTACGAGAACTTACATATAAAACTTCAATTTACAACAAAAGTTCTAATGTTAAGTTGAGTGGCTAAACTAGACTACCATACAATAAGTGAGGGGGTTACACATTAAAAAAGAAAAAGAAAAAAGTGTTAGAAAAAAATTGGATTTAATGCTGCAGTAAAAGCAGAAATGTTTTTTTTAAAAAAATTATATTTAAACTTTTATGTTAAAAAAAAGGGCCAAAGACTAGAGGTGTCAATATAAGTTTTGACACGCGGGTCGACCCGCGACACGACACGAAAATTCGTGTTCGGATTGACCCGCAAAAAAATTCGTGTCGTGTTCGTGTTGATATTCGTGTTCGTGTTGACCCGTAAATTTTTTAATTATTTTATTTTTAATTTTTTATTATTATTTTTTTGTTATTTTTTAATTTCGATCCATTTTTTAATTTTTTTTGTCAATTATCATTTTGATCCCTATTTCGCGTGTTATTCATGTCGTGTCGTGTCAACTTGCAAAAAATTTGTGTCGTGTCAGTGTTGAAGATTTTGGCACGAATAAAAATTTGTGTCGTGTTCGTATTGAAGTATTCGTGTCGTGTCAACCCCCTACCCAAGACACAATCAACCTATAAGAAGTGTTGATCGTTAAACCTTCAATGTTTTGTGATGAAATACATTACTTAACTTCATATGTTAAGAATAAAAAAAAAATCCACTTGCTACACTTACATTAATTTCTATGCACAATCTTTTAATTCAATGTTCGATTACACAATATATATTTGACATAAGCTAAAGAGTCATTACGAATTTATTATACTTGACATCATTTTAAATAATTGCATTCCGATTAAATTAATGATCTCGAGTTCAAATTCTAGATACGTAGCTGTATTAAAAAATCAATGGAGAAAGTTTTGCCGCCATTGTAATTCTCTCCAACTCAATTAGATCAGTCGAATAATCGATGACTCAGTAAAAAAATCTCAAAAAAATTATTTATAATATTTTGATAAATACAATAGAGCTTGTATAACTTTTCTTAATAGAGAGCAGTTTAATATAAGGGTTCCATTTTTCTGTGATTGTGGCAAAAAGATTTATCTGTCACGGACAAAATCAAGATTCGACCCGTGACAAACAAAATATTTCTGTCACAAAATCAGAAATACTTTTGCCTTAATATAATATAAAAAAATAAATGCAGGAGTTAAAGAGTATTACTCTGAATTTTCACTTTTGTTCTAGATAATTAGGGGCATCAATCGTAGTTACAGAACTAGAAAATGCAAAAAGGTCGACCCCATTTGCAGAGCAACAGTTCCATAATTTGGACATGCAAAGGGAGAATAAATTATTGACTACATTTCCTGCCCCTTCCCATTACTTAGCATGTTACTACTGAATAAATGCTTTAGATGAACGCGGAAAAAATAAGATAAAAATCCATCCTACTACAAAGACAGCATACGAGCTTTATAAATATGCATAGAAAGAGATGTGAAAGGAGAGAAGGGATCAAAATAAAAAGCCAAAATCTAAAATGAACTCATTCGATCTCAGCTACAAACTATATCCTTTAACTTGGTTTTGTCACTTGTATGAATTGTAACCAGAGTTTTATAAGGTCTATACGGGGCTATTTTGAGGCATCCCCGTAAACTTTATGACACCAAACTGATACTTTAAAACTAGGGGGCCATCGCGAGGCTACCCCATAAATTTTACGACAACAACATAATATACGAAGAACATATTATTAGTTCACATCAAAACTAATTACAACAGGTAAATTAAATAGATGCATGATGGCCTTTTATCTATGTCGGATCTTATATCACTCAGCTTTCTGGCATGGCATCTGGCCAACTCCTCCCCGAGTCAATGAATTTCAGTTTCCAAGTCAAAGATCTGCACTTCTACACTTAAGATGAAAGTCATTTGCTATGCTCATGTTGCATGTAAGACTCCACCTGCTGAAATTATTTAAGAAAGCCAGACGGAAAATAAGGTGGTATGAAAGAAAAGCTTTAGCATAAATTTATAGATTTATAATGAAATTCAGGAGATTATGAAAAGCTACCAGATTATGGAAAAATGAAGGGTTTCAATGTTTTGAATGTTCTTTCATTTTAGTTCCCTTCAAATTCCTCTGCTGCTTGTATCCATGTGGAGTAGGGCAGCGAGGCCTGTTTTTGGGAATACTCTTCTCAAATTTCAGATCTTCTCCTCTGATCATATATGCATTCTCTGTTCCCAGCATGATGAAATCAGCTGGATTTCTGTTCACCACACATGAGTTTCCAGAGTTGATTTTAAACGGCACTGAGGTTTCATGAGTACCATGAACTTCCAATTTCTGTTGCAGTGGCGTTTCTGTTTCAAGAGGAGGCCAGCTAATCTGCGTACTAACTCTATTCTGCAGGGCTGAGTTGGAGGTCTTCATCTTTTCTTTCTTTGCTGACTTTGTTGAATTTTGACAATTGAAACCAGTAGCTCTTGCAAAAATTTTATCATGCTGGGTTGATGGAGATGCACCAAAGGTTGGAGAGCCAATAAAACAGCCATGTGGTTTATCTGATAAGTAACTTCTGCTGTAATAATCAGATGGTTGCCTTTTCTGGGTACCATGGGCCTTAGATGTACCAATCTCTAACTTAGTATTGCAATCACCAGGATAAGAGGGTCTTTTATGCATTTGAGCACTGACACCCACATTGAATGGTGTACGTGACTGCATGCCTGCATCCATAAGGCTGAGTAAATGCATGGCCGGTATTGTCTCGTTAGAGTACAAATCCAGAGATCCCCTCAAATTTTGATGAGACTCCATCCCATTATGCTTGCAAGGAAATGAATATTCTCCATTCATCCTGTTGAAGGTTCCAGGACCTGTGTTCCTACTAATCTTTTCTAGGCCAGCAGCATTCAGATTAATGTAGTTAAGATCAATATTCCTCTTCATGTTCGGCTTATGAAGTGCAGCAGATCGGAGTGAAGTTATGTCCATGTTACTACTAGTAGCCTGAGAAACAACCTTCTTGGGCAAATCAAGTCCTAGGGAAACATGATTTGGAGTCAAGGATGCCCAAATGCGAGAAGCTTCATCATCCTGTTGTAAGATATTCTTATGCAAGCTACATCCTCCCCGGGCTTGCAAAGTAGCATTAGAGGATCCACCTTCGAGACTCCCATTATACTTGAAATTTCGAGCACTACCATGCTGGCTAGAACCCACATGTGAAAAATGGAATCCATTTGGTGGCTTCTTTTGGGACTGGGAAACTTCAAAACCAAAGGGGGATTGAGGTGGGCACGGATTATTCATGCCCGAGTTGTTTGGAGAAAAGTAATGAACAGGCTTTCTTTTACTAGGCTTCATATTCTCTCCTCTTGTGGCTGTGTTATCTTTCTTATGTCTTCCCTGAGGTTTCTCCTTCTGGCACTCTTTTAACAAGCTTATCTCCCCTTTTCCGTATACAAAAGGGCCAGCTGTCATCTGTGCTTTCCTTCTTATAGTGGATTTTTCCAACATGGTGCTTCTATTTTCTACATCAGGAAGACACCTCTCGTACTGATTCTTTGCCAAGAGTTCCACAATTTCCATGGGTATATCATCTAGTGTTCCCTGCTCAGACACCTCCGCTGTTTGTTCACTGTATCTTTTCATTATACCAAGTTGTTCCCCAGCTTCAACAGTTTTTTCTGTTTCTCTTGCACCAGTAATTTCCTGCAAAAAGAAAATTATGATCTTCTCAGAAACATGTTTAAAGAGGTCACAGTGGTTCACAATGGAAAGTCTATAGAAGTATGATATTGATTAGAATACAAAGATCTGGTCGATGCTCACACAAATGAGCAGGAAAAAAACATAATAAGATTTGCTGGTCACAACAATGAATCTCATCTTCATTCCGAGAGCTATACATATTTTTCTAATTAAGAAATTCTAAGGGGATTTTTGTGGCTACTTACTTCGCAATGATCACCTTTTCCAGAAATAGCATTTGTTGTGTGCTTGGAGGGAATGCTTGGCCCTCGAAAAACATTGGTTTCATTGCCTCTCCTATTAAGCTGAGGTAATTTTGAAGTTCCCTCCTGTAAAGGAAATGAGAAAGGTAGGCGATTTTCAATTTGATGGATGCATTTTTTGTTGTAATCATTTACTGCCAAATAACTGTTTAGAGAAAGATGCAGTCCCTCTTCTGGTCCTTTTTCACTTAGTAGCTCTTGGGCTGAAGGAATTGGAGCGGCTACATGCATACTTGACCTGATTTTTTCCCCTGAATATGCAAAAGAGTCTTCTACAAGTCTGTCATTTTTCTGGCAGGATAAAGAAACAAGCTCCCCATCGGTTTGCAGCATTTTCCCCTTTTCTTTGGACAGATTGAAATCATTTTCTATTCTGAGGGCGTGGAAAGGAAAAGTATCCATCCCTTTCAAGGCACAAGGAGTTAATCCAGAAGAACGAGATTCAGATGCATATGCCTTGTCTGCAGTATCCATAGAGTCCTTGTTTTCAATTTGCTGTCCTTGTTGTGGCCCAGGAATTAAGTAATTATCTACAACTCTAATCTTTTTGTTCTTCTTCTTACCCATATGGCTTGTTTCCGTTTCAGGTTTACTACAGTGGACCTTTGCAACATCTTGTAAACCTGTTCCTGCTAGAATATCTTTGGAATTAGATCTAGTAGCAAAAACAGTATCAGTTGTTTTTGCATCTCCCTCCAAGTCATGAACTTCAGTTTCAACCCTCTGAAAAAGCATACTTGCAGGTCTCCTTACTTCATCCAGAAGAAACTTCCTTTTTCTACTCTGACCTCCATTTGTCAATGCAGAATCTCCTTGAATATCCAGCTTTCCTGGGAAAATTAAGTGTGCCTGTGAAGCTGCAGAAGCATTGGAAGTACCATGGGATGAGGATTCTGGTATAGTGATTTGATCGTTCTTCAATTCACCATTTTCACTTAATAAGTCAGACATCAAGCGCACCTTCCGAGGTCTCCTACGAGACAAACCAGTGGACTTTTCTAAATGATGATCATCAAAATCATTTTCAACCATATTGTCCATACTTCCTGCAGGCACAGCATGATTACAGGCAACTGATTCAAGAGGAGGATTTCCAGTTGTTTGATCATATATATTGTCTGTCTCCATTACTTTTGTTCCTTCTCCCAAAATTGTAGAAGCTTTTATTAATTCTTTCTGGCATTGGTTATCTGCAAAAGGTGTTCCTCCTTTACAAATCTCAGCAGAACTCTCATCCATGCATTTGAGATTGCTAGCAAGCTCATCATAAGAAACTGCATTACCTTCACTGCCTGTCTCGGAAAAAAAAAATCTTTAATTGCAATCTTTGAAATCAAGAACATACTACTATAATATACACAAAATTGTCACTTTAATAATACAAAAGAACAAAAGTACTGCAGCTTGACTAAAATATGTTCTATTCAGTTGAACCTACCTCTTTTAGTTGTAAGCACTTCTTGTGCAAGGCCTGGATAAATTTTAGGTGATGGAACGCTAGCTATTTGGTTATTGAGATTATCCTCCAAGCCGATCTCAAGGTCTACAGGAGACACAGAAAATCAAACCACATAATGTAAAATAATAAATAAGATACTCTTATAGACCTGATATTGAGGTTACCTATTGTTCGGCTGAGTAAAGCTCCATCTTTATTTTCTTTCTCAATACTAATTGGTAAGCAATCATAGTCACAGCTCAGATTATTATTAAGATCAATTTCTCTTCTCTCAAGAGCATCAGACATTGGATCTTGCTGAATACCAGACTTGACAGCAGCATTACTACAGTTTGTATCAGATCTGCATCCAGTACTGCAACAATTAAAGTCTGTTTCGTCATCTTTATGAGTGTCTTTGGCAGCGATTTCTTGTCGAGAGTTTTGACAACACCCACATCCGTATTTTGGTACATCTAACGGTGGAAGTGATGGTTGCTCGTCAGACTCATGTACTGGAAATGGCCAACAAATTTTCCAGTCTTTTTTGCGAATTTCAGACACATATCCACTGCACTAGCAATAAATTAAGATAGTGTTAAGGATTCTAAAGAGGAACCAAAAGGTAGTGTCTGATTCTACATAAGAAAATCTAATCTTCACATTTTTTTTAAAAAGAAAGAATTTTGATATATTCCCAATTAATAACTAAACTGAACATTTTTTCACATAATTCTGTAATATCCAGAACTGCGTATATTTAGGCATGACCGACCATTTGATTCTTTATGAGTCCTTATTCAAACCTTAATCCCAAACTAATTGGGGTTTATAATTGCCATCATGCAATGCATTAATTGATTGGCTCCCATATGTTGGTAATTGTAAACAACTACATTGCAGCATTGTACTAAAATGATAAAAAATACATTAGGATCTCATCGAATAAGAACAATGTAAATCATCCTTATGCATCAGCTACATGATACTATAAATTATGTGAAGGCAGACATAAACTGTATAACTCGTTATGCTCCCCCCCTCCTGACAAAATTAGTAGGATTGTAATAGCATGTAGCATCAAGGCTTACCGTATTGAGAAATGTTCACATTTGCCCGCATCTCTCTTACCAATAGAATCGGCAAGATCTATAGAGATTGAGTCAATCTGGATATACGATCTCATGGACTCAGTGACAGTATTACAATCACCTTGCAAATGACTCTCCACAACTATGCATTCACATCCGCACAGTACAAGCAACCACAGGTAGAAGCACAAATAAAGTGTTTCCTATTCACACCAATTAAATTCAAATTAAAATTTGAAAAGGAAATAATGGGTCTAACAATCAAGTCAAGCTATTATTAATCAAACGATAGTAACAGATCTACACACATGTAAGTAAGGAATACACTAGAAACATATGAAAACATTTTAGTCAAGCTTTGTAGAAAACTATTAGGGTTTATGCAAAGCTGCTAACAAATGAAAAGGAAGACGAGATAAGAAAGGGCAAAGTCCAAGAAAAATTGTTATCATAACCAATGAAAACTTCAGACACAGTGTTTGGTCACATAAAATGACAACCTCCAACATTATGAAAGTTCCTAAACCCTAGTTTTCCATTCAATAAAACCAACCAACAGATGCTCAAAGTTAATAATTGAACATTTGAGACGCAACAACACAAAAAAACTAGCCACCCACACATATAATTCGTTCACAGAAGGAGACATACCCAAAGCTAACAAGACCCAACAACACTACTAGGGTTTTCTTCAAAATTCAAGAGCGAAACTTGTCATCTTGCAGCGAAAATATCATTTCAGTATAAGAATTAAAGCGATGCAAGAAACCCACCTTGTAATCACATGTTACGAGCAGAAAACAGATGAAGAAACGACGCACGACAATCCACAAAGCCAAAATCCTAGGGTTCAACGACCTACATAAATTCACCTCAGGTAAACAAAAATTAGCTCAGTTCAAATCAACAAGCAAAGAAAACGCTAGAGGAAAATAAAATAAAAAGAAGAAGCGTGAAACGGTAGCAATAAAGCAAGACCCAGAGAAAAAGAAAGAAAGAAAGAAACGCAAAGCAAAAGCTGAAGTGGACACACCATAAACAGTACAGTAACCTTAATATCTCAAATAAATCAAAACACGCTCTCAAGAGGATCCAAGAACCTGTCCCCGATCAACATGGATTCAATCACCGACTTAAAAACTGAGGGCGAAAAAGGATAATACGAAAAATAAGACCCACCCAAACTTACCTGCGGACCACCACACACGATCTCTCCCAGCTTTTCACCGATTCTCAACGGCTCCTCAAAGAAACGACACCATAAGATACAGCATTCGATGGAGAAGCCACGTAGCTCAGCTCGGAGCTATGATTCCCAACTACGAGAGCACAATTTGAGTGCGAAAGAAACAGAAACCCTAGAGAGAGAGAGGGGCTTTCGATTCTTTCGGGATGAGAGAGAGAAAGAAAGAAAGAGAGGAGAGAGAGTGAGTGAGAGAATTTTTATCCTCTTGTCCTTGGAAGAAGGTGTGTTTGTTTTGTATATTATTTAAAAAAAATTATTAAAAAAACACCGTAGCAAGTCATGTCTATGTAAGATCCATACGCATAGAAATTGTAAATGTAGAGAGAGAATGTTAGGAGAGAGAAATAAAGACCCAATGAGTAATCACCACGTGGCGAGAATGTGCGGCTCTTATCACTAACCATTTATAATGGGCTTTGTGGACACTGGACAGCGAGGAAACCCTAGACGGAAGGGTGAAAAAAAAAATGCGAGTACAGTACTCGCGCGTTGATTTCACGCCATCCTTTTTTCAGTGGTTCATTTATTAATTTGTGCCTGTCGTGTCATCCAAGGTTAAAGGTTCTGCTCATGGCCTTTGCACATTAAGCCGTTTTCATTGGTTCGTGTTTTACACCGTATCTCTTGGGAGGTGGGTCTAGGTGGAGACTTGGAAGTTGTTTGAAACCCTAAGTTTTTAGATTTTATTTTATTTTTATTTTTTGGAAAGTAACGGAGGGCTAAGATACGTTTAACCCTAAACATTTTGCAGCACATAGCATCTTCTCTCTGTCCCAAACCGGTAGTGGTGATGGTAGAAGTAACGGAAGAGTTTGGCTTTTCGATTGAAAGAATGACATTCTCAACTTAGATTATCAAATATGAAGAAGAATGAATTTCTTCAAATCAAATATGAAGAAATTTGAATTTAAGCATTTAATATAAACAATTTATATAATATGCCGAAATATTGTCTATATATCATAAATACGAAAATGACATGTTTCGAAATTTATTTATAAAAAAATTATGAAAAGTCAGAAAAGATATTTGTTGAGGAAAAAGTAAGAAGTAAATGATCATTGATCATACAAATAACAAATACGTGAGAGAAATAATTTAATGATAACGATAGAAATTTATTTAAGAGCGAATGAACGTATGGTGTATGGATAGAAACATATGGTCATAAATATGAATAAGTTCATTATTTTGGATCAGGTAATAAGAAATATTTTTGTGAATTTCATGATTTTAACTTTAATAGTCCGACTTTAATGATACAAGAGTAATTAATTATTAAGATATGTGTAAGCTCATCCTAATTAATTCTCCAAAAACGCATTACAAAAAAAATCAAATAATTATTACTCCGATTAAATCACCCTAAAAAGATTCCCGTACTTTTTTTTTTTTTTTGGATACACAGATTCCCGTACTTTTGGTTATAGTTTAGTTTTGATTCTTGAAATGACATGTAGATGAGTTAATAATAGAAACTTATCAATCATCTAAAAAAAGTAACGTTTCCATATTTTAGGCAATATGCCATTCTCAGTTTTCTTCAGGGATTTCATTAATCTGTGTTGAATAGGTAGAACAACATTTCCTAAAGAAGGGGCCTAGAACCGTGTCTAAATTACCATAATTAAGTAAGCTCCTGTTTTATGTAGTAGAAAATTTGTATTTGCTAAGTTTACTTCATCCGAAAGTTTCTTACTATGATCATTGTTTTGCTAAGAAACAAGATATGAAGGAATAAATCAGTGTTAATTTCATGCGAAAGTTTATTATCTGCGTGTCACATTGACTCTCAAATACGTATCATTACTTGTAATGTATAAAAAAGCTGTACGTGTACGAATGAATATGTGTGTGTAAGAATGTGTCATCTTAATTTTCTCTGCTTCAAAATGGCCTTTGAAACTAATTAACAAGCCCAACAGTAATACCTATCAAAGACTGATTCTTTTCAAAGAAAACGAGAAATTATGTCTGATATTCGTTCCAGCTGGGAACTTAATTAACTATTTTCTTAGGAGAAACTTTTACAGTAGAGAATTAAATGGTTGTTCTTTTCTATTATGTAAAAGCTAGAGTGTTCTTCCATTTCCGTTATTTTGAGTTTAAAATGACACATAAATACACGGTGAGAAGTGGCTTATATTTATATGGTAGGGATAGCTTGACCTTCTAATATTGGGAGAGGGCCCTATGTGCCATCATGCATATATATATTCCCATAGATAAATAATGTTAAGTTAATAGGGAAGTGTCTGCTTGACCCATGTGGATCATATGAAATGAAACCAATAAAATTAATGAAAGCTGTACAAAAATTCACACTTGTCCAAAGCCATCCACCCAACCCACGTACCATCATATTATACCCAAATAAAACATTCCATCTATATAGCCCAAATGTTTCGTTTTATTTTTCCTTGAAAAAATTTATATTTATTCAGTGGAATCTAAATGCTTTTTCACCACCAACTTTATTAATTGGTACACCTTTGAGTCGGATGACTCTCATTTAAATCTCCCAATCATATATATTGCCTAAACTATAATATAAGATAGTTTAATCATACTATCTTACAAATTAACCTAAAAAAAAGTTGATCGTTAGTTATAGAATATTAACATCGTTCTAAGAACTTGACATTGATTACAAGTATATAACTACTTATATGTACTATTTACGTAAGCAATTGTGTATGGGAAAACATTTTCTCATGTTGCATGAGAATTCAATTCTCACGTTGCATTCACGTTGCATGAGAATTAAATTCTCATGTTGTGTTCCTTCGATTTACGTGCAATACTTTTCTTTTCTTTTTCTTTTTTTAATAAATGTAAGTTCCACCACTAGTTGAGTCACAACATGAGAATTGAATTCTCATGCGGTATATGAGAAAATCAAACCCCATTGTATATAGGTATATAACTCAGATCCAAGTACCTTTTGGTTTTTTACGACACGTACTGCTAGCTAATCCATATATGCATTGTTAAGAAAGGAACATCTAATTAACTTTGCTTACATGTTAATTTTAATTTTATAAATAAAAAAATGAACCACGTGTTAAATCAACACTTATTTTACTCATCGAAATGGTAATTAGTTGCTAGCTGGATTGTGAACGGGATTTGATATGGAACAATGTCCCAATAAGGACTTTGCAGGGAGTTTGAGAGACTTTCCCAGAAATGATTATAGCTGAGGAGATGTTTGACAGGATGGCACCTTTGTTTTATTTTCCGTACGGTGCATATATGCGGATCCAATTAAATATAGATGGCTAGAGCATTGTTAAAATTTTGAGTCTTTGATTTGTTATATATCCTGTAAAGCTTGTGTGTGTGTGTTTTTATATTAATTTTAAGGAAAATAATACTCTCACGTTACATGAGAGTAAATTATTTTCCTACACAAATTCATTTTTCGTGCCAATTAATTTTTTTTCTTTTAAATAAAAAATATGGAACCCACATTTAATTTCTCTCTATTTTTTTTCTCTCTACTTTTTTTTCTCTCATACAATCCTACAACATAAGAAAACTTAAATTCTAATTTTAATTATATTTTTGAGACGAATAGTTCGATATTCCAATAAAGCTTATGTGTTTTAAGTGTGTATGTTTTGTAGATAACGTACTCTCTCTCTCTCTTTTTCACTCTGCCGATATAATTATTATATATACGTTCATTATTGACTCATTTATTTTCTTCTTTTCTCTGTACAGATAATTATAACTCTTCCATACTGAATATATTTCACTTCTTTTTAGGACTTAATTAACCCTTGTTAGTTCTTAGCGGTTGCTTATGGTTCGGTTGATCTGCTTCCGATTAGAGAATTGGAAGTTTATACTTTATATGTACCTGTCCCTTAAATTTTATTCCTAAACTACTAATGGATGCATATCGATCATAGAACTCATTTCGCGGAAAAATAATAAATAGTGAGTTAAATAGTTGGAGAAGGATCCCTTTACAAATATTTTTTATAATTTTTTATAAATTTTTATAAATTATATTATGTACTTCTGAAAATATATAATGTAATTTATGTACACAATATAATTTATAAATATAATTCTCGCTGTATATATGGTTTTCATTGGTCCCCCCTCTATAATTTCGCTTTCTTCGACTAGACTGGTGATTAAATTAACTATTCACGTCTGTCTTAAAATCATCAATTTCAACCTGAAATAAAGATAATTGGGATTATATAGATAATTAAGGGTTACGAGGTTTCAGCTTAATTTGCATTGATTAGTAAACCCCTGCAGAGTTATCTGTATGTATAGAAGGGTAGCATAATTAGGGTACATATAACTTTACAGGGGAGAATTATATTTACAAATTTTTTATCTACAAACTACATTATATATTTCCGGAAATACATTAGGTTATACCGTATATTTCTGGAAATAAATAATATAATTTACAAAAATTTGTTAAAGAATACTTTTCCATATATATAGCAATGAGTTCAATCAGCTCTTTTCAATTTACAGTATCTGTCATGTCATATTCTTGTCTCTAATAATTCAGAAGCCTCTTATCAGATGAATATGAATTGCCAGTTTGTACCAGAAGCTGAAGTGGTACCTGTTTGACAGCATGGACCTGTAATAGGACACTTTGGTTTTCATTGTGATACTGATACACAAGCTATTTATTTTTCAAATATTTAAATTAAATGAGCTAAATCACAAATTAATGAAGTTAATTGATTTGGTTATGTTTTTAGAAGAACTTGTTTTCGTTATGATAATGAGGTTAATTTGTGTGCTGAGTAGCAAGCAGGGGAGGATGAAACAGTGATAAAATGGGTAAAAACCTATATGTTTGACTAGCAACAACAACAAAAATGGTCATGACAGCCAAAACTGCCATGAGTGTGTTAAGGTCAGGATGGTTGTGGGTGGGCAAGGCTCGATCGAAAGGACAGCACTAGTTTTGTATTAAATATATTTGAAGAAGCCCACACAAATGCCGACTTGAAGCGCAATTTTAGGCTTTGCAAGGGTCGGTGTCCTTAGCCAATGAAATGGGTATTTTAGCGTTAATTTAAGGGTTTTATAAGAGTTATGTTGTAGAAAAAGTGACTGTGTGTAATGTTATAGAGATTCGTTTTGCATGTCTTAATTTTTATTTAATTTTTTTGTTTTAAAAAGTGTGGGCCCCACAGAATGTTGTTTGTGTAGAAAACTTTGTTGTGTCATGATAAAGAACAAAACGAAAACCCTTAATTTAATTTATATGAGAATAAAGTAATTAATTATTATGATGTTGGTAACTTGAAACACAATGAAAGCTGCATTAATCAACAAAACGGGGTTAAGTGTGTGTAGTTTTACCCTGTTATTTATGTTATGCATGGTTGATGATAGCATTGATTAATTCTTTCTGGTTGGTCGTGTTTGCGTTGCTGTAAAAAAAAAATGCAAATACAAAAGTGTTTAAAAAAGAGGAATATTACTCTCATGTTGCATTAGAGTAATTCTCTCATGCTACATACAGGATTCAAGTGGGGTCGACCATTAAACAATAAAAAATAAAAAGAATAAATTGGGGGTGTGATTTTTGAAGTGAGAGAAAATAAAATAATTATCTCATATAAAATGAGAGTATTATTTCCCTTAAAAAAATACATTCTAGTGGTTCCATTGTTTGTATTGATGCACCTTAAAAAACTGTTTTTAAAAAAAAGGAAAAGAAAAGATAAAACCAAAAGTTTGACATTTGCAAACACAAATACTTTGTATGATGGCTAATCACAACATCTAAGATGAGGACATATTGATCACTATGACAATTATTTATGAAATATTTTTTTATGGTGTAGAAAAGTAGTTATATCATGTTGTATATATAAAATTATAAGTGGGACACAGGTAAGAGGAGAGAGAAAGAAAAATGGTGGGACTCAAACTCTTCTTTTTTTGTTGTAGGAAAGTTATTTATCTCATGTAAAATGAGATAAACATAACTCATTATTTATACATTTGTATTTAGTCAAATTTATTTTAGACTCTTGTTGGATTTGATTGAAAGCTTTCAAGATATATTTTTATATTTGTGATTGTGAGTCAATGTAAATATTTGGATAACCGTTGATGTCTTTGTGTCTTGTCTGAAATTATTTGGAATTTATAGTTTATATAAAAGTAATTTGATAGTCATGTGGATTATACCGCATTCAACGTGAATAAAAATGGATGAATCCGCTTACCAAAAAAAAATGGATGAATCCATAATGTATTTGATAAATATTGTTTCGTTTAGAGTTAGATGTTATTTATGGATGTAACTTATTTTTTCGGTGGTAAATTTGCTTGATGGGGAAGAAGAGGCATTTTAATCCTTTGAGTGAAGCCCATCTATAATGTGTGAGGCGTTTGTGAGCCCAATATTGATATACTCTTTACCAAATTTTACTTGTGTGTTGTTATAATTAAATGTGATTTCATATAATATTTTAAAAGAAATACATTACAATAAATATTTTTTGAAGGGAAGCGTTGAACTTTAATTTTTTTAATTTTTTTCAAAGTATATTTTGTGAAAGATATATTAAAAAATATTATTTTATGATATTCTGATCCTATCGATAATATTCAATATACTTGGATGTAACATTAGAAATTTTATACTCTTAAGCTATGTAGCACCGACACCGACACGGGACACAAGACACGATACGACACGACACTCCGACACGTTAATTCTAAAAAATATTAAATTTTGACACGTTAGGACACGTCTCGATATTAAATATTATTTTTAATTTATATAATGTATATTATATTTAATACTCAATAATTTAACAAAAAAATGAAGTTATACTTATAACACCCATCAATTTTGCAAAGAAACATAAGATATCCCAAATATTTGTATTAAACTCAATAAAATGGTAATAGTAATCCAATGAATCTAATAATTTGAACTAAAAATGCAATGCAGCGCAACTTTTAAACATTTTTTGAATATCTACAACGCGTGTTAGAGTGTCGGGAAGTGTCGGAGTGTCGGAGAGTGTCGGGAAGTGTCGGACACGACACGTTAGCGTTTTTGAAGTATCGGTGCTTCATAGCTCTTAAGTTTATAATGTTTGCTCTAATATTTTTGTTTATTAAGGTGCATGTTTATACTTGAATTGTATAAGTGCAAAATTTATTTGAGAATGCTATTATTTTGGGCAATAAAAAATTAATTCTTGTGCAAGTATTTTCATGAATTACTATAGGTGATTACCACCAAAGTGTGATTGCATATATTGGTTTGTGAAAATTTCCTTGTAGTTTAATGAATGCTTTTGTTATTTCATGCAATTTTTCAAACCCAATATTGTTCTCAATGATTAACTCATATGAAATTTTGTCATTGATTTGTGCATTTTGACCAAAGGGAAATTTACTATTATGGCGGCCTTGTTGTGCTTATTAATTAACTCATCCGAGGTTTTGGCCTTGGTTACAATTTTGGTTTGTGTATTCTGTTCACATTCCAGAATATATTATAACATTATTTCTAAACTATCAAAGTTTTGATAAAAATTATCATATGCAATTATCTGCCTAAAATTTTATATGAAGATGAAATTTTAAATAATTGAAATAATGAGGATATACAACTGAAAAGGTTTGTTTTCCCAAATGAGATAAGTTCTTGAAGTTGGTTGTGATTCTTATTTGTTGAGATATTCAAGTGTGATTAATTCTACATTAGTTGGTAATGAGCTAAGTGAAGAGTATATAAGTGGAATGATCCATCAATCCAATGTCTTAAGATTTTGGGTTGAAATATGGTGTCAGACTCACTTGATGTATTTGGAGTAGCTTAACCCATTGGTGGTGGTTCCCCTCCACGGGCTTTCCCTGGACCCGCCTGGCAATGGTATCAGAGCCGGATTGTGCTTGAGCTAGCCTGGTGGTTGGCTAAAGATGGGTTTAGTACTTGGGGCAGAGTACTCAGTTGAGAGGGAGCAAATCAATGTTGGGTTTCACATTTGAGGGGGAGATTGTTGAGATATTCATGTATGATGAGTCTCACATTGGTTGGTAATGAGTTAAGTGAAGAGTATATAAGTGGAAGGACGGACCCATGAACCCAATACCTTAAGGTTTTGGGTTGAGATGTGGTGTCAGACTCATTTGATGTATTTAGAGTAGCTTAACTCATTGGTGATAGACTCCCGCCATGAGCTTTCTTGTATCAGTCATGATTTTTGATATCTAGAAAAATATGGTTGTTTAGGGCCTTCATGCTATTAGGTTATTTACCAACAAAATTTTTTTATATAAAAATATTTTGATAAAGTTCAATTTTTTTAAACTTTGTCATAAATTACACTAATATCAAACAAAGGCAACAATGAACATAAACTTGAAATAAAATAATATTAGGCAAAAAATAATAATTTGATAGGTTATTCTACTTGTTTTATTTATATCTAGCTTTGCATACCACTCTCCAAACCAATTAGATCATAAACTTAATAAGAGAGAAATGATAAAAGTAATTACAATTCCAATCTAATAATGTTGGTCGGTAAAAGTATGTAGAATAACTTAATTTTTTTTTTTAACTGATGGACAAAAATGTATACCTAGAAATGTTAAAATAAAAATTGGAATCGACTTATTTTCAGATCTTGAATAAATAATTGGAACAACTAACAATATACAAGGATGGAGATTTTTATTTTTAATAGATAAAAATTTAGATTAGGGAAAAATATTGTAATGCTCAGATGATTGGAAAAAGAACGATAACAAAATGTCATGGTGAGTACATTATTTTCAAAGTGGTGGCCGACTAAACGGATGTGAGTGTTCCATGATATTCACATGATTAGAAAATGGTGATAGTAAACGCATTATTGGACTGTCTTATTGAATAAAATTTCTAGGAGTAGCAACATATGTGCGGATTGGATTGCGAAGAAGGCTTTGGATGATTCCTTTGGGCTCAAATCAATTTCCTCCCCTCACAGCGATCTGTTAAATCTTCTTGCTGCTGATCTTTTGGATCCGGGTCTGAATAAGGTGGCTGCTAGGAGAAATACAGGATGATGTTTGTTCCTGACTTTCTGCTAGTGTTTGATGTTTTGTTTTCTGTTATTTCTTGTTCTGTTTTTTTCCTTACTTCTTGTTTGCTGTTCTTTTGTTTTGTGGGGGCATTGTCCCTTTCTGTAACCAAAAAAAAAAATGGTGGCTGACCAAATTGTTGTGTGCTTTCTATTTCTTTCCTCGAGGATTTCATGTTTAGTAAAATAATAGAGGGAAAAAAATACTATTAGATAAAAGGACACAAGTTGTGTCCTTTTAATTAAATAATTTACACAAAGTACGACCGGTCATATTTTGTATAAATCTGAAAAGTTGTTTTTTTTCTCTTTTCTCAGTCACATCGTTGACGTGTAAAATTAATTTATTTTTTCAGAATTACACATATTATGAAAGTCACTAAAAGGACACAACTTGTATTCTTTTAAATGACACACACTAAACCCAATAATAAAATAGCCACAAATTGCATACACAACATTTTGTATAGATAGGGTGTGACCAACATTTTAAGTATAGTAAGAATTTGGAGAGAAGGGAAGGGAGAAAGAGAGAGTGCAAGGAAATGGGAAGACCTTGGATAACTGTGAGTAAATAGGGGGGGACTATACAAGCAATAGCAAACCTAGAATTTTTTTTTTAATGTCTGTACATTTAGAATAAAAGAATAGAGGAAAAAAGTTTTAAAGAAAATTTTAAATATATTAAAATACAAAAAGTATAAAATAAAAACTTTAACTTAATATAAAAAGGTAATCAAAAGTCAACTAAACTGTTACAAACAATATTTTGGGTCATCAACAAAAATTACGGGACTCAATTTAATCTCCTAGGGAGAAAAAAATATATTCGTGATTCCTCAGAATTCAAAAATAGATCCAGTTGATCAAAATCATGATCCTCAGAAATTCAAAAAGACCCATATTAATCCCTCAAAAGGACTAACATAGATTTATTTTGGAATTTGAAAGGATCACTAGTCGACTTTTTTTTTTAAAAGATTAAATTGGATCCTGTAATTTGTGTTGAGGACCCAAAATACATTTTATTCTTTATTTTATTTTTTCTTAAAAATTTATGTGTGCACTTGCACCCACCTAGGTCCGCCGCTGATACAAGAACAAACTATATTTAATTTAATGATTATTATCTCTAATATAAATGAATATATATAGAGTGTTTGATACTCAAATGTTTTTAACGGGACGAAGTGACTTAAAATAGGGATAGACGGTTTGCTTGGTTTTTTTACCATTATTAATTATAAAATAACAAATTTTTCCTTGACTCAAAATATTCCACCAATCTATCCTTCTTTGAATATTGACGGAAAATTTAATCGATTACATCAACGGCGTAATCAATTAAACCTTAAAAATAATGCTTTCACAGTTGACACACAATGTAATCGATTACATTGCGAAAAATTATTGAGGAAAAAAAGAACAAAAATTATTGAGAAAAAAAAAGAAAAAAAAAAGAAAGAAACAATAGAAAGCCACGCGCACTGCTGCGAGAATCAGAGCAGATAAAGAGGCGAGAATGACCCATCTCTCACATGCTCTCTTGTAAGTCAAGGAAGATTACCAAACTCAATAAGGATTTGCGGTTTATATTATTGTTCAAAAGAAATAGTAATTCATAATTCGCATATTATGATTATGATTTTTATTTGGGTGAATAATCAATACATTTTGTTGTTGTTTCACTTTCAACATATTCAAAGTGTGAGTAACCGGCTTGTGTTTCAGAAAATAAAAGTTTTGGTTGCTTGAAGTACTTAAAACTTGACAAGTATTTAAGTTCTTCTGCGAATAAGTAAAGGAAGGGAAAAGAAAAATTATATATCAAATTATCATTATTAACAATAATTTATTGATTTTGAATTTATTGGGATTAAAAAAAGAGAGACAAATCAAAACTAGCTATTTATAATGTTAATAATTATTATCATTAAATAAAGATTGAAAAAAAGGATTGAATTTTATTTTATTTTATACAGGAAAGGAGTGAAATTTAGGCGGAACAGGATTATAATCATTATATAATGCAGTCGCCCAATAAGTACTAACTTTCTTTCTAAAAAAATTGATATAAAATTAGCGATTTCTTTATTTTTTTTGCACTAAGGTATCTTGGTAAATATTGTTTTGATAATGATTATTAAAATATTATTGCAATTAATTATGGAATTAATGTTTTTCATATTGTAATAATTTTTTTATTTTTCTACATACGTAACAATGTGTGGAGCCTATATGGGCTCATATGAGAAGAAGAGAAAAAAAAAATATAGACTCGCCCCAAACAATTTTATAAATAGCACACCATTGAGTGTAGTTTGTAGTTATTCGGCTTGATTGCACATTTATACATGGTGTATACATGCTTATTTATTTGACATTTTTATTTATTGATTGTTTATCATTCTTTTTTCCAAAAGGAGTAAGGATTAAAAGTGTAACATCGCATAATGGGTTTTATCACTTTTGCGATTTCCCATGTTGGACCATCTTCATGATTACTTGATGTCAAGCACAACTTTTAAATTTTTCTTCTTCGTATATTTAGTGATTATCTAAATTTGATTGGTCATTAGTTTTGATTTGCAATAAATTGTTATGAATTAACCCTTCAACCTTGACTTTGTATTCACACTTAAGCTAACTTGAAATGTTTCATGGAAAATATTTTATCATTGCCACCTTATGTTCACACTTAAGTAGAATGAGTTTTATATTTTGCAAGTGCATGTGGAGGTTGGTCATCGACACTTAAATTTGTGTAAATAATTGTTTAACAGTGTCTCATTATTTTTTGTACGTTACATGATACAATTATATGTTTTGTCCTACCAAATTTTATTTAACACTTTTATTTAAATTTTGCATGTGAATGCTGTAGCATTTTCAAGTTCAAAAAGTAAGCAAGACAATTATTTTTTATTTCAGATATTTCTCAAGTAACATGTTTGTTTTTTTATTTTTTGTTCCTTCATTTTATACCTCGACCATTGTACCATTCAGAGCTTGATAACAAGATGAATGTGTTGATTTATCAGTGCGATGATTAATCAACGATGGCGATGATAATTTCATTCTTTTTCCCCTGGGCATCACACGAGTAATTCATAAGTTAATTATGGAATTAGTGTTTCTCATATTGTAATAGAAAATTTTATTTTCTACAAACATAATAATGTGTGGAGCCTATATGAGCTCATATGAGGAGAACTGATAAAAAAAATAGACTCGCCCCACACATTTTTATCTGTACGGAGGAGATAAATTTATCTCCTACATCTTAAACATTAAACTCATTAATTATTAATCAACATTCTAGCAATTGCGAATTTTTAATTCTTCTTTTCATGGTCAATGACAAAAAATCTCTCAATATATATATATATATATATATATATATATATATATATATATATATATATATATATATATATATATATATTATAAAAACTCATAAAAAGCAGTTATTTAATGAAGAAAAAAAAATAGGAAAGTAATATTTCAATGTAAAGCTACCAATAGGAACTTCTCGCTTTTACTTTTATTTAAAAAAAGAAAAAGAAATTGATGGTCGTCTTTCCATGTCTACGATCGTATAGATACCATGTTCAAGTACAGAAAACTATCTTCTTATGTTAATTTTATTCCATGAATATATTGTTCAACCGCATTGGTTTAATTTGTACTTAGTAGTTATGAAGTGCCGACACTTCAAAAATTCTGACGTGTCGTGTCCGACACTTCTCAATATTCTCCGACATTCTGACACTCTCCGACATTCCAACATGCCTTATAGAAATTCAAAAAAGGTTAAAGGTTGCGCTGCGTTAAGTTTTTGGTTCAATTTATTAGATTTGTTAGATTACGATTACCATTTTATTGAGTTTAATATAAATATTTAGGATATATTATATTCCTTTGCAAAATTGATGAATATTATAAGTTTATTTTCATTTTTTTGTTAATTTATTGAATATTAAATATAATATATATTGTAGAAATTAAAAATATTATTTAATACCAAAACGTGTCATAACGTGTTGAAATCTAACATTTTTTAGAATTTATGTGTCGAAGTATCGTGTGACAGGTCCCGTGTCGGTGTCGGTGCTACATAGGTTAAGAGAGATAGTGAGATGTGTCTTAAACAATACGTATTTATTATTTTTTTGAATTTATCTTTTTATTTTTATATGACATTTCTTTAATAATTTTATGATTATAATTATATATATCCTTTTTGAGTTTCAAAGAGCTGTTAAGATAAAATAAGTTATATAATCTCCATCTTTAATTTTTAATTTTTAACTTTTAAGTTAATAATAAATTAAGTCAAACATGAGCTTACCAAAAAAAAAAATTAAGCCAAACATGCTCCATTCCTATTGGTATATTTTCTTCAGTTTATTTACGTGTGCATTGAATTATCTTATTGCTAACCTGTCACCTTAATTACGATGATTAATTGTCATTTGTCAATACTTACGAGATTCAGATAAACATATATGTTTTTTTTTTCATCTTAAAAGTGTTTTGTAAAATAGTTATGGAAACAATTGTTTTATATGTTTTTTTTCTTTTTAAAACTTAAAAATCAAAACAGAAAACAAAAACAACTCAATGAAATACCCGTGCGATGAAAACGAGTTATACTTTTCAAAACATTTTTTACAAAACAAGTCTTACCAAAAAAAAATTTACAAAATGTTTTATATGTTTTTTCATCTAAAAACAAAAAAACAGTTATACTTTTCAAAACATTTTTTACAAAACAGGTCTTACTAAACGAGTTTTTTTGTTTTTTTTTTCTGAAAATTAAAAAATTGTTTTCCAAGACAGAAATCAAATAGGACCTAAATCTTTTGTGTTATTATTATACCTAGATTTAGTGCATCTTACAACTAAAAGCATTGGACATCAAAATAAAGAGAAAAAAAAAATTAAGAAAAGAGGATTTTAACTAATATGTAATACTCATAATAATGAGATACACTGAATCTAAGAATTTATTTCAATTTGAAAGAAGATGGAGGACGTCAATAGGATTTATTTCAAGTTTGTTGAAAAAACATTAAATCATAAAATGTTTTTGATATTTTTATTGGAAATAGGCTATGTTTTTATTTTTTATTGCTAAAAAAATATGAAACAAACATAGAGTGGGAGAATATTTTCAATTGTCATATAAAATAATAGACGTACACGTGTATAATGCCTATAATCCTTGTCTCCATTGGATTCAACTAGTGAAATACTTGTGCGATACCCGGGAAAAAAGAACAAAATATTTGTCGTCCGCCGTGGTTGGTTAATTGCACTGCAAACCTTATACTTATAAAAAAATGTGTTGTTATCTTGCACTGCTAGAAACTTGTAACCATATAAAGAACCCACAATGATAAATTTTTAAAAAATAACATACATTTTGGTCCACCAAAGACTTAAAGAATGAGGTGACAATAGCTTGACTGCTTCAAACTTGATATCTTGGCTCATTATATGACTCCAAATTATTTTTTTTACGTTGACATTAAATAACATGGATTTTTCATTAAAAACGTTAAGTATTTTTGGATAATGTTTCAAATCAGCATCCTATATACAAAAATACTTCGAAATTAAGTATAACTCGTGCGATGCACCGAAAAAATAAATAAATATGTTTATCTGTCTCGTAAAAGTTAATACAAATCATAAAAATATATCTCTGCAATTTATTTAAATCAATATTGATAGCTACCTAACTCCAACTTCTTGTACATATAGAGTTGGCAAAATTTTGAGTTATTATGATTAATATAAAAGAAGAGCAAAATTTTAATTTAATTACAAAAAAATATAGGCAGGCCAGTCCTCCGAACCGACTCCACTTTGCAACCTCTAATTGTCAGCATTATATATCAACATATAATAAATTTTTATATTTATCCACACGAAAAAGTTCTTACATTTGCATCTAAGTTTTTATATTTTTTACCAACATTAGTATTTTGAATTTTACAAATTTTTATTTACAAAAATTAAAATCAGATTTAGGAATTTAATTATAAAAGAATAATAGTTGAATTTAAATTTAACTATACAAATGTGTTAGTAGGTCGGCCCTCCGGGCCGAACCCAGTTTGCCACCTCTAACTATCAGCATGTAATAGATTTTTTATTTATCCACAAAAAGACTCTTATAGTTACGTTTAAGTTTATATATTTTATCTCAGATATGAACTTTCATCTATTACAATAAGATTTACAAATTAATAATAAATAATTATTTTTTGCAAAGATTTGTGTCGTTAGTATTTGAAATTTTATAAATTTATATTCACAAAAATTGAAATCAGATTTATGAATTTACTTATAAAATAAGAATGATGAAATTTTAATTTAATTATAAAAATATTTGGTAGGCCGGCCCTCCGGGCTGAGTCCCGTTTGCCACCTATAACTATTAGCATGTAATAGGTTTTAATATTTATTCACCTAAAAGGCTCTTATAATTGCGTCTAGGATTTTATATTTTATCTCAGAGATGAACTTTCATTTATTACAATTAGATTTATAAAATAATAATAAATAATTATATTTTTGTAAGGATTTGTGTCATTAGTATTTTAAAATGTTTGAAATGTTATTTATAAAAAAAAATGTTTGAAATGTTTCAACTTTCATATTTTTTTGTTTCGTATTTTAAAATGTTTGAAATATTAATATTTAATAATTCAAAACTTATTAAATAGGAAACATTTTAAAGAGTTTTCACTGTTATTATAGTTTTTGTTGAATGTAGCAAAATTAATAGACTCAATTTCGAAGGCAGAAAGTAGTGTCATTTTATATTTGTAATAAAGCTGACCTATTTTCGCACACATCAAGTTCAAATTTCAAAGTTCAAATCTGAAATAACCAATGATTTTGCAAAAAAACCTATCGGACTCTAGTAATGCACAACTTTGAAAAACATTTTGGTTCCCAATCAGATTCAATAATTTGAAAAACTTTTTCAACTCCCAATAAGATTCAATAAATTGTTGCAGCTTCCAACTTTCGCAGCTTCCAATAAGGAATGAATATGATTTAATTGTGTATGTCAAAAATTATTTTTTTAATCGGATTTCCATTTATTTTATTTAAATTTTAAGACTACAAAATAATTTCAAAAGTTACTATAACAGTCAACATTTCAAATTCCTATAGATGTGAACATAAAGCTGAAATCGAAGGAGAACGCGACACATCATCAATGTAATGCACCTATTTACACACAAAAATATTTGCCTTTTTTTTTTACAAAATATTTTCGTTTTTTAATGCCATTCAATCTATTTTTTAAAGTTATATTTACAAATTCCATTAATTATGTTTGTTTAACTTATTTCTATTAAAATTTAAAATATAAATTTGCCAACTACACAGTGATTTAAAAATTTAAGATCCCATTGAATCTGTTGAGCAATTATAGTGTGTCATTTCAGTTTAAGAATCACAAAAATCACTTAGGGTGGCAATGACAACTACGTATTACGATGACAATGATAACCAATGACATTTATATCTATTAATATTGTTTGATTTATTTCTTTACATATTCTATTAAATGTGTAAATTAAATTTCCATATATGTTAACTTTACCTACTCAAAAGCCATTTAAAATGACATTTCACTTTTGGAATTTCCTTTATGTGTTATCTCTGCCTTTTTTCAATAAGAGAAATACAAAAAGGATTGCCCAATTCGATTTTATTTAGTTACAAATTTTGATTTTATTTTATATTTATTTAATTTAAAATATTTGCGGGCTTTTTACATAATATTTCATTTTTTTAATGTTTTTTTTTAACAAAATAGTTTTTTTTATGCACCATTGATTTGGTTAACAATTACCAATGCAGAAAATAATGGGATAATAAATGAACTGTCTGCCACCAATTTGTTGTGGTTGCCAAATACTTTCCCACCACTACAAAGTTTAAAATTCAAAATTCAAATTCAAAATTGAAATTTAAATGAAATTCAAATTTTTTTAAAATGTTTCAGAAAGCAATGAGTTATTATTAATTTGGAAATTCCAATGTAGAAAGCAGTGAGATATTAAATGAGTTGTCTGCCACAAAAAATTATTCACATAATTTTCCATTTATTTATTTATAAATTTCGATTTTATTTTATATTTATTTAATTTAAATTTTCACTAAAGAAGGAAAATTTTCAAATGACTTGTAGTATAAACACAAATGTGAGACTTTAGGACAGAGTGATACATCATCAGACTTTCCAACAAATATAGATAGATAGATTATCTTATTGTTTTTAGAAATGAATTATTTATTATTATTTTATTTACTTTTTTAACTTCAAAATCGAAACAATGACTTGTTTTTTCATTTGGTAGACAACAATTACATCTTCTTTTTTTGTAAACGGTAGACAACAATGACTTTAATTCCATATGTTGATGGGTTACTTTTTCTTTAGTTTTTTATTTTTATTTTATTTAAAAGAAATCATTTTAATAAAAGAAATTTTATTTTTAAAACCTATTTGTTTAAGTAAATCAGTTTAATAAAAGAAAATTTATTTTTAAAACCTACTTGTTTAAGTGAAATATTATTATTACTATTATTAATGAGCTTAACAATTACCAATGCAAAAAGTAGTAGATATTGTTATGATTGTTTGCCACTAAAAGATTCTGAACTTTTTTCTCACTTATAAAATTCAAAATTTAAAATTTAAAATTCAAAATTCAAAAATTCTTTGACTTCTACTAAGCTTCAATACAAAAGAACTTTTCCATTCTCCAATGATGTTCAATCAATTTTCGCAGCTTTCAATTTCTACAACTACCAAGAGATAGTGGAAGATTAAGTGGAATTTTAATTTTTTAATTGTGTTTGCTAAATAGTAGAACGAATTCTGGAATATGAAAGCCTGTGTAAGATAAGATGATTTCCGTTACAGTTTTAATAATGATTTTCGTTTTAATAAGTGGTTAATAATGAATTATAATTTTCGTTTTAATTTGAATTTCATCGTTACTGTTTTACATTAAGTATCGCCACGTTTTAATAATGATTTTCGTTACTGTTTTTATATTCATCTAATTTCTGCAAATGCCAGCTTCAATATAAGATAAGATTATATACATTAAGATAGAAGATATGACATTTCTTATTTTTTATTTGAATTTCGAATTTAAATAATTTTTTAATCAACTATACATTATATATAATTATAAATATTTTTTTGTTTAATCTATAATTACTTTAGTTTGACTTTGTAATTAGCTAATTTGTTTTATGAGGCTTTTGATTTGAATTATGGGTTTTGAGTCACCCGCCACTATTTACATTTTTATAATTTTATTTTATTTACTAATTAAGCTCAATAGTGGGATATTAATAAGTTTAACAATTACTCATACAATTTTTTTTAGGTATAATAATAAATATCATTAATAAACTTAACCAATTTCAATTTTGAATTTAAAATATTATCTCATTTACAAAAAAAAAATTTAACTTTTTTTTTTGAACACAAAGAGACAACTGAGCAAAATTTCCAAAAACTCCTTCCTATATATATGATTTCCGTTACTGTTTTAATAATGATTTTCGTTTTAATAAGTGGTTAATAATGGATTATAATTTTCGTTTTAATTTGAATTTCATCGTTACTGTTTTACATTAAGTATCCCCACGTTTTAATAATGATTTTCGTTATTGTTTTTATATTCATCTAATTTCTGCAAATGCCACAAAATATATACATTTCTTATTTTTTATTTAAATAATTTTTTAATCAACTTCATTATATATATATATATATATATATATATATATATATATATATATTAAGATTAGCGCCAAAATCTCCCCGTGACTTTCCCCAATAGTGCCGGGTTTCTTTTTCCCAATCTAACGGTTACGGGAAACTTAAAAGCACCTCCATAAAATCCCAATCGTCAAATTAAACCTTTCAAATAAATTTTCAAAATCTCGAGAGCGAGAGAGAGAGAGAGGTGGCATTAGCACGGTGAATTCTTCCTGACAGCAAATTTTCCGGCAACCTTCTCCGGCGACGTTGTGCTTGCGCCTGAAATCCGGCCCTTGCATGCTTTCATTTTAATCAAAAAGTCAAAAACCATAAAAGTTTCTCTCTCAATAGCCGTCGATTCATTACTTCCACATTGCAATCCGTAACGCACGGGAATTTATGGCGGCAGTCTGAGGCTGACGCCACTCCGTTTCGTTACTATTATCTTCGGTGAATGTTTCTCCGAAACGGCGAGTCGTTAAGAGCAACATTGCGATTTGAAATCGAAGCCACGCTGTTTTTAAAAATTTAGTCTGAAAAGTAGATGGAGCAGAGCGAAACGACGTTGAATTTAGCTCCGCGGAAATTGGCTAGGCAATTGGATTTCACGGCAAACCTGAAACTGCCAACGCCTACGCCGCACCCACAGTCACAATCGATTCTGTGGTCGCCGACACAGCCGCAGATGCAGCCGCCGCAGCCTCCGCGTTCTCCGTCGCAATTACAATTGGATTTGAATTCACCAGGGCAACGGCAGTGGTTATTTTCACAGCCTCAGGGGCAACAGCAGAAAGCATCATCGTCTCGGGTAATGCCGCAATTGCAAGCACCGCCGCCACAGCTTGTTTCGCCTGTTCGTCCAATTCCGCACTCCGTGCAGAAACATCCCGTGAAGGTGTTGCAAGTGGTGTAAGTATTCTTAAAACTTAGAGAAAAAAAAAGGAAAGAAAAAGAAAACAAAAAGGAACCATTTAAAGGGTCCTATCAGAAAGACTGTTTAATCTCTAATTTTCCATGTTTAAATTTCCCATAACAGTTAGAACTTTTATACTAATTTGCATTTTCCTTCAGGAAGCAAGAGTCTCCCAGAGCACATGCTCGGTATAACGTGGAATTAAAGGACAGCACTCCAAAGAAACATAAACAATGCAACTGCAGAAATTCTCGATGCCTGAAATTGTAAGTACTTTGGGTTCTCCGTATGTTAAACTTTTCATTAAGAATATACTTTTTTCACATTATCATTTGATCATGATTTTGCAAATCCTAGGTACTGTGAATGCTTTGCAGCTGGGATCTATTGTGATGGCTGCAACTGTGTAAATTGTCATAATATTGTGGAAAATGAGGCTGCTAGACAAGAGGCAGTTAGAATAATATTGGAACGCAATCCAAATGCTTTCAGACCAAAAATTGCTAGCAGTCCACAAGAACCCCAATATTCTAAGGTTAGTAATCCAATTCCATATTATTGGTTTTATCCATGAATTTTTTGAGCCAAATTTTCATGATGGTACTTACTAGTGTCTGGGTTTAGCTGACTTGTGGTGCATTCAAATTTCCTGAACAAACTCAGGAAGATGTGTCTGAAATTCAGGTAATAGGAAAGCACAATAAAGGATGTTACTGCAAGAAATCGGGTTGCCTTAAGAAGTATTGTGAGTGCTTCCAAGCCAATGTCCTTTGCTCTGAAAATTGTAAATGCATGGACTGCAAGAATTATGAAGGAAGTGATGAAAGAAGGGCAATTTTTCATGAAGAGTATGGTCTAGTTCACATCAAACAGGCAGCTAATGCTGCCATTAGTGGAGCAGTTGGATCCTCCGGCTATGGAACCCACATAACACCCAAAAAGAGAAAAACTCAGGAAATATTTTCTGGCAAATCAGGCATAGATCAAACTGTTAACATGACTGCTCAACACCAACAGGTGGTTCTTCTTTGCATTCTTGATAGGATTTTCTTGGATTTAATTAAATCATTTAGTTATTCTTTATAAAAAGGGCGAACTGGAGCATTGGTAAAGCTGTTCTTTCATGACTGAAAGGTCATGAGTTCGAATCCAAGAAACAGCCTCTTTGCAATTATGCAAGGGTAAGGCTGCGTACAAGAATTACCTCCACCCCACACTCGCTAGTCGGGTTTAACGGGGAGTAGTTTTATTTCTTGGAACGCTCAATTCCCTTATTATTTTCTCGGTAGGTATCAATTTCCTCCATCCTCTGCCATCTGAACTTTCCATAATTCCTTTTTATGTTACGAATTTCAATCAGGAAATTGATCCTATAGCTTCATCACCTTCATCTCCTGCCTTTGTTTCTGACCCTGCCAACACAAGAATTTCAGGGTCTTTAAGATCTACATACAGGTATGTGATTTTTTATTAATGATTTGAGGAATTTATCCTATGTTTTGAATATAAATAAAAAAGAAATTGCAATTAACAATAACTTATGCTGAAGGTCCGTATTGGCCGATGTCCTCCAGCCACAGAATGTGAAGAATCTCTGTTCACTTTTTGTTGTTCTCTCAGGAGTAGCTGCAAAGACAAATGCAGGTTTTGACTAACACATGGATGTATTCTATATTTGTCTTGTTTAGAATAATTTGTTTTATCTACTGACTGCTGAATGATTATGAATATCTCTGTTTTTGTTTGCAAATTTTCCGAATTTCATGCTGATAGGACATTTATTTAATGTAAGCATCAAGTTTATTTTCTTTTTCCTCTTATTTTGTCCTCCTTTCTCTTCTTTGATGATATCTTTACATATATTCTTGTAATAAAGGATAAATTAGGAGAGGGAGTAGTTTTATATGCACGATGTTTTTCTTGAGGAACATTAAGTACAGCTGAAGTGTATCCAAAATAATTACAAAAGAGTATAAAGGCATGTTTGATAAAACTGAAAATCTTTAACCATAAAAACTTTAGTATTGATTTTTTTTGTTTTGGAGAGCATTGGATTTGTAATTTTTAAAGGAAAACTATTGACATTTAATGAAATTAATGAGGTTGTTTTTAATGAATATATGCAACTGGTGTCATTTAATAATAATTCAAATAAGAATGGGGCTGAAAATTTTCAGCCACTTTTCAATATTATAATTTGTTATGTATTCATAGACACCACTAGAATATGGCTGAAAATTTTCATTTCTTGCACTAAATATAATTTGGCCACAAGCATCATTATGCAGTTGCAGTATCAATTTAAATATAGGTTTTGGAGTCATGGACACTGTTAATACACCTCAGTCAATATTTTCGTCTTTCTTCACTACTGTCTAGCTTTTCACTCTTTCCATATTTTCTTAACATAATTTATCTGAACATAATTGGAGTCGTAATTGTTTTTCAACTTGTCAGACATGAGAGGCAAAGTAGATCAGCAAATGAAGACTGGGAAATTTGAAGCTTCTTTTGCTTCATCAGCTCAATCTTTGCACGACACTAGAGATGTCCACAAGCCTGTTTGTGATGATCATATGAATAAAGATGACGCAGATGCAATTGATACTGGCAATTATAATAGGCCATTGTCACCAGAGACACTAGCATTAATGTGTGATGAACAGGATGAGATGCTTTCTGGTAATGGCTCTGCAAATGGAGTGGCATGCAACCGCACTTTTCAAAACATGATTCAGAAGTCATCTAATTCAGATGGATGCACTGACGTTTATGGAGAGCAGGAAAGGCTTGTCCTGACCAAGTTCCGGGATGTTCTTCGTGGACTCATTACTCTTGGTAGCATAAAAGGTTAGGCTAATAGGCTATAATGTTATGATGTTGAAGCCTTCACCTTACAAATTTGTTTGGGAAAATTCATCTGGGTTTTCCTGTCTTAAAATTAACTGTGTATTCTATGAAAAGTAATTATGGAAAGCCCCATTTGACATGGCTAACAAATATTTAATTTAATTTGGTTTTATTATGAAGGAGAAAATTAACCAATATATACCTCTCTTGGTTTATATTTAAAGAGATGGTCTATTTTTGCTCCATGTCCTTGAGAACTAGAATCCGGCTTAGAGCTGTATGATGGGACTTGGGAACTTATTTGGTCTGACAGGTATACTAATTTAGTTGGCCTTGTAGTATACCTGTGGCTGTGCCTGACTTTATACGATGCATTTGTATTTTGTGGCAATTTGTCTGACGTAGCTTACCTATGTAGCAACTTGCATTATCATATATGTAAAATTAAGAATGTCAGGCTAGAATAGAAAAATTAAAAATACATATATTCACCCTTGTTGGCATTCCTAAGCTTATATCTGAATCAGAAGTAATTCTGGTCACCATTTGTATGCTTATAGGAATTCGCCTGAGAAGACGATAACTTGATTTTAAAATGAATGCGAAAGAATAGAATGAGAAATGTATAGCCCATAGCCCAATCGGAAAATATTTTGAGGTGCTAGACAACTGATAATGATATGTTATACCCCATGGTTGGGAAATGAAGGAGTATTATTTCCACGCCAGGCACAAACTGTTCAACCTCTAGATTACAAAGTTAGGTTTCATATAATTTACTGTCTTAAAATAATTTGTTTTTTGTTCAAAACCCTGGACATCATTTTATATTATATTTTTCGGTATAGTATAGTCCACTCTCACCTCTACCCTCGCTGATTGGGGAGCCTTGTGCATCGGGATTTGCAATTTCTTTTATATTTTTCGGTATCGTGATGGAAAAAAAGCTCCAACTAAGCCCTTGCCACTGGCCCACTCTTAAAGACAAATTGTTCCACAAACACAGTGTATTGCATCATTGTTGTAAAGAGCAACTCTCTTGTTGGATCTGAAATTTGAAATTTCCCATCAATTTAAAAGCAAGGAAGTGCGTTTCTACTTGTTGAAATGGTGTGATACTTGGGGGTAGTGAATAATCTCTCCATTCTTAATGGATTGTCTGATCCTTTTATTCCTTGAAGAACTTCACTAGTTTTTTTTTTGGTACATTAAACTTCACTAAGTGTAGTTTACTAATCTTTATCTTTTACTTTGTAGAAACAATGTGCTCATCGTTAGCCAAGCCAGAGGTGGGAGGCCAGAAAGAATCTGCAGACAATGACAATGGGGGTGCTGAAACTGACATAGGGTGTGACAAGGGAATTCGCAGCAAATGCATTGCAAATTGCCCCGTCCCAACGGCTATTGAAATATCTCAGACACATTGTGCAATAACTAATGAACATGGTAATAATAATCTTTCATTTGGGGTAGCCTGCAAATTAGAATAACTGGGGTGATAAATCTGATGTATCTCTTTCTGATTTGTTCTGGACGAACATTAATGGGTATTGTCTATGTGTGTCTTTCCATAAGGAACCTTCCATATTTATATATAGTCTAAACCAAGCAGTTAGGATAAACGTGGGTAGTTATGGTGATCGTGGGGGTTATGGATAAACCCATTCTGAGATCATGGTAAAGCCCTAAATGATACCAATACGTGGGCCTCTTACCCGTTCTATTAAATACTCCGAGCTCATGACTCCACTAAAGGGTCGAGTTGAGTATCTGAGATATACGAACCAGGAACCTGGAACATTAAGCCCCCCCAGCTCGGAGTATGATTTCTTATCTACTCCTAGTTGATGATATAAATTACCTTATCCACGAGCTGTCTGACCTCTTTTTACTTTACATGTACCCTTATTAAATGCTTCTTGATTACTCCTTTGGCACTTGCCACCTGTCCTCTTTTTATTGGTTTCGATTTCTTAAATGGCACGATTTGACACCTATCAATCATTTATTATTGAAATTCGAAACGTCGATTGTCCCTTGAAATTCAAAAATGCCAGTTGTCCTTTGGGTTTCTCTTCCTTGTTTACATTACCTCTCTTACCACTATTTTCTTCTTTTTATTTACATTTCTTCTAGTACCCTATCACCCTTTTATCTTATTCTACATTCACTTTGCTCTCTTGTTGGCTTTCGCTTCCAGATTGTTGTTCTCGCTTGCTGTCTTCTCCAACTTCTTTCACAAGCGAGTTTACTATCTTTCTTGCTCTTTTTCTCCAGTCTTGCTGCTATTCGTTGTCATCTTTATCTGTTGACATTCATTGCATGTTTATTTTTCTATCTTTCTTTCTAGCCTTTATTATTGTTGTTTCTCTTCTTGCCACTATGAATCCTTTTGATAGTTTCTCTACCATCCCATTAGATATTAACCATTTAGATTCACCTCTATCTTCTTTGCTTGAAAATTATTTTCCCTTACCACTATAACTTTTCTCCCTCTAGGGCTCCTACATCCCCTTTCCCGGGTTCCGGACGGATTCGGGTAATTTTACGCCCCCAACCATCCCACCTTTAACATACTAAATATTAATTCATTTACTGAATTAGATTTTAATGGTGCCTTTCCGTCCAGGCACATGCCGAGGAATCGTCCCTACCGTTCGCTTCTCGCTTTGCACTCCCTTCTACTACGGCAGGCTTAGAATGGGTTGACGAAGAAGCTTTATGTCTTCGTTCAACTTATGCAACTAATCCGAGTACTCTACATGCCGCTTTACAATCAGTGCCTCTGTTCCATGACTCTATAATTACTTCTTTCCGGGTTGCTGTACCCGGAGAAGACGAGCGGGTTTGTTCTCCCTCTGGGTAAGGTGAAAACTCTTTCTTCTTTGTCTATAAGTGTATATTTTCAGAACTCAAAATCAGCATACCTTTTACCAAGTTTCAAATGGACGTCTTGAACTATCTTGAAGTCGCCCCTTCTCAACTTCATCCTAATAGCTGGTGCTTCTTGCACAACTTTGAAATAAGTTGTCAAGTTTATGGATTCTCTTACACTTCTCGAGTCTTCTTCTCTCTCTCTTTGCGGTGTTCCGAAATGCCATAGATAAAGGAAGCTATGAAGCACTGACACTTCAAAAACCTTGACGTGTCGTGTCCGACCCTTCCCGACACTCTCAGACACTCCGACACTCCAACATGTGTTATAGAAATTCAAAAAAAGGTTTAAAGGTTGTGTTGCGTTCAGTTTTTAGTTCAAACTATTAGATTCATTGGATTACGATTACTATTTTATTGAGTCTAATATAAATATTTGGGATATCTTATGTTTCTTCGCAAAATTTATGAATATTATAAGTTTAGATTCATTTTTTTGTTAAATTATTGAATATTAAATATAATATACACTACATAAATCAAAAATATTATTTAATATCAAAACGTGTCCTAACGTGTCGAAATCTAACATTTTTTAGAATTAACGTGTCGGAGTGTCGTGTCGTATCGTGTCACGTGTCCCGTGCCGGTATCGGTGCTACATAGAAAGGAAGTACCCGATATAGTTGGGTTTCTTTGAAAGCTCGCCCCTTTCAATGGTGCAGCATATACGAAGATAATTGGAAAAATTTCAAAGAAGACTACTTTAAAATCTGCAATCTTGAAGCTCTTCCGGCTACACCTCCTGCTTCTTCTTCTTCTCAATCTGCACCTTCTTCTGCCTTCTTTTTGGATCCCGATGGAACTCCTCGGTTTCCTCTGTCTTGGAACCGCAACCATTACACCACTTCAGCAAAAGCCTTTTTAACTAATTCAAAGAACCTGACTAACGAGGAATTTCAAACCTATACCTGGTTTAAAGACTTATATCTGCTCAACTATCCGAGCAAAATGCTTTTATTGTTCCCCGCTCCATTCTAGACTATAAAGATTCTTCTGACTGGATTCGCAAAAAACTAGGTAAGTGACCTAATATTATTATCTCATATTTATGTGTCTTTAATATGCCTAACTCGCCTCTCTTCTCTTTTTTTTTTTTATAGATAAATTCATGGATCCTTCATTTTTTGCTCGGATGAAAAGGACAGCAGCCCGGGCTGATGCTCCCTCTATTTCTGGCGAGAAAGACCCTTCTCCTACTCCTTCTATTCCGGCTACATCTGCCACAGACTCTATTCCCGGAGATACAGTTATGGCGGAAATGGAAACGCAAGTGGATTCTGGCGACCTCTGTCACCGGCAGCTGGTTAGGACTGAAGAACCTAGCCCTGATTCAAGCGCTATTGATAGAGCTTTAATGCCTCCAACTTCTGTGGTCGCTACTCCCTCTTCAGGTCCCTCTTTTTTAACTAAATTGCAGCCATGTTTTACTGCCGGGCTCCATGAGAAATGGGACAAATTCTCTTTAGATCAGCTTATTTCAAAATTCACTGCTATTCGAGACAATGACCTCCGGGAAGCTCATTATTTTGAAATGGCTCTCCTAGCTTTGGCTGAACGCCAACAACTTCTGACTGATCTCAAGAACCTCCATGCTGAGAAGGAAAGGCTTACCAAACGGGTTGAAGCTGCTGAGTTTGTAGCTCATGGCTTCCAAACTAAACTTATAGAAACTGAAAAAGCAGTTGTTGTTGCTGAAGAAAAATCCAAAAAGTCAAATGACGAATTGGAAGTTATCAAAAAAGATAACTCAGACTTAACTCAAGAACGTGATCGTTTAAAGAAATTTTTTGAAGATTCCGACTTCCGAGTAGCCGAGTTAGAGCTAGAAGTAGATGGTTTGAAGAAAAATGTTTCTGGTTTACAACAGGCTGCTGATGAAATGGATTCTAAATATGCTGCTTATGGCCATCAAATTCGTGGTTGGGTGTTAGACCAGGTCGACTTCTTCAACCCGGAAGCTCCCCTTCGGGACTTAGATAAAATTGAAACTTTCAACTTTATTCAAGACGGCCAATTATGTACTCATGGCGAGGAAGGTCAAATTGTTGTCCTGGCGACCTGCCCCTCTGAATATGTCAGCTTGAATCCGAATTCTGGTACTGCTGCCTCTGACGAAATTCCTAAGGAAACTTGAAGGAGTGGAATGCCACTTTATCCTGTATTTCTTTTTATGCTTTATGTCATTTTGAGCTACACTACCTGTTTGCTTTGTAGCTATTGTTACTTGCGACACTCGTATTACTATCTTGGTTACTACTAACCTTTTTTATCCTATATGTTACAAACATCTTTTCGTTTGATCGAATGGGTAAACTTATTCACACATCTTTGTCATAAAACTTCATTTTAAGAATGCTTTTTATTAATGTTGGCGGCCACTTATCCTAGCAGTATTATTCCGACTAAAAAACTTTTAAGAACGAGTACCATGTCCGAGTAAAAACGGTTTTTACCGAGTAATATAATCATTGGCCCATCCATTATATATCTGCATGCTATATCAACTTCTTGGCTTTGCCGAGTACCCTTTTGCGAGTAAAGAATAAGTTAACAACTGGATCCCAATTTACCTTTGTTAGGCAATTACACTTACTTTTTACCAAATTACATCCATCAAATGTGGCCGGATGTCTTATAATTTACTTCTGGCCATTCATCTTAATACATAGTAGGCACACCTTTAAACATATGCCAAATATCATATCCGAGTAATGAATGATTATTAATTTATCTATGGTGGGCGAAGATATACTTTTTCTCTTAAAGTTTAGATGGATGAGCTATAGTATGGCCTTTCTCCGAGTACCATATCCGAGTAATAAACAACGATTCTACCAATGTATCTATACGGGGCGAGTATACGTTCTTTCTCATAAATTTAGGACGGATGTCCTATAATATGGCCACTCACCAAGTATTATCTTTGTTTTCCCGTTTCCGAGTAGGAATTGGACGGATGTCCAAGAGGCCATTTCTGGCGGCAAGGGACTTTGTTTTCCCGTTTCGGAGTAGGAATTGGACGGGTGCCCAAGAGGCCATTTCTTGGGGCAAGAGACTTTAGTTTTCCCGTTTCCGAGTAGGAATTGGGATGCACTCCCTGAAATTCTCTGTTTTCGGTTCATCTTTAGCTATATGTTTGATTGGATGCCTGAATATCTTGAAATAATTTGAGCAACTCAAAAGGAGCATTGTGAGTTTGTTTAATTTTTGTTACTTAAGCAACTGAAAGAATAATGATCTGGATTATCTGATCCTTTCATTCCTTGAAGCTCTGTGAAGTTTTATTAAGAATTTCATTATTTTAATTAACTAACATTAGTTATCTTTAACTTTGTAGAAACAATGTGCTCTTCACTAGCCAAGAAAGAGGTGGGAAGCCTGAAAGAACCTGCAGAAATGGGTAATAGTGGTGCTGAAACTGACACGGGGAGTGAGAAGGGAATTCCCATCCCGCGGCTATAGAAATATCTCAGACACATTATGCAGTAACTAATGGATATGGTAATAATGATCTTTCATGCAAATTGGAATAACTGGGATGACAAAATCTGATGTATCATGAAAGACTTGTGACCTAACTGAAAGGTTACCGGTGTCGGTGTGCAGCCAGGACCAGGACTATCTGCCGTTCATGTGCATAGTTAGACATAGGTTTCGTTCCCTGATGTTAAATTAGAGCTTAATCCAGAATAACTAGGTATAATTGGAACCTCTTCTTTCCCAGCATTGATATCTCAACAAAATTAAGTCTTTGTCCTGGACATCGGTCAATTTTGATATTTACTATATATAAATGTAAGGATATGTTCATAGGTTTTAGGACATAAGTTAATTCACGCCAGAGAGCTGAGAGTTCTATCGAATGCTACGATGTAATTACGAACAAAATTCATTTTTGGCCACGGAAAAATATATCATTTATCAATTTAGACCGGTTTTATCTTTGATTCTAACTCTTGAACAATGTCATTTCTCATCCATTTCACCTTGTTAACATATGAAGAGTCAAATTGTTGTAGGAGAGATTGTTTGGAATTTGAAGTTTGATGGATCAAATTGATGAAATTAATCTCTGGTGATTACATTGATAAAAGCTGTACATTGTAGGAATTAACCAAATATGGGTTTTATTCATGACGTAATATGCAGTTGAGAAGTTTTGTTATCTACTTCTTGCCATCAAGTTAGTCCTCATTTCAATTTTGGTTTCCCCCGATTTTGCTTCAAAAGAAAGCAGAAAAATGTGCGTAGGAATACTAGGCAAAAAAAATTAAAATAATGCATTTAAATTAAATAATTACGCATTTAATGTTGTTTATCAAATAATTACGGATATACTACACAATGTGACGCCCCATTTGGGCGTCACATGTGACGCCTCAATTGAGGCGTCTCACCCTAAGGGAAGACGCCCAAATGGGGCGTCTTTCACGAGGTGGTGACACGTGTCATCTTTTTTCAAAAAATATATTAATTTAATCATAAAACTTCCGAAGGCCATAACTTTTAACTCGAGTGTCCAAATCAGGTAATTCTTTTTTTGATTCCACATAACTTTTTGAGATCTACGCAATGACATCTCATTTGATATATTTTATTTCTCACAAACATAATTTAAATTTAAATTTAAATCAGGTAATCATTCTTCCTTAGAGATTTAGAATATTTATTTAATATTTCCTTTATTAACACAGATTTTTTCAAATTGATTTTTGAGTTTAAATCACAAATCAAATCTTTATTTTTTTCCCTTATTAATAATAATTGTTACTTTTAATTTAAATCACAAACCAAAAAATTTTGATAATATAAAAAAATTTATTTTTTTAATTTAAATCACACATCGAATCTTGATTTATTTTTTGTATTAAATCACAAACGCTGAACTCAGAGGCTTTTGAGTTTAAAAATGTGACACGTGTCAAAACCTGACACATTTCCAACACGTCTAAATTGGATTTCAATCAAGAGGCAATCACGCTTAATTTAGGTAATTTTACTTTTTGAAAAATATTCATAAGCCATCATTAAATTCAGACCATGAATAATAACCCAAAAGCTTATATTAAATCACAAATCAAAATTTTATTTATTTTTTTATATTAAATCACAAATCCAGAACTCAGAGGCTTCTGGGTTTAACCACTCTTATAATACCATTCTTGCAAATTAAAATTGTGTTTGTGAGAAGTAAAATATATCAAATGAGATGTCATTGCGTAGATCTCAAAAAGTTATGTGGAATCAAAAAAAGAATTAACTGATTTGGATACTCGACTTAAAAGTTATGGCCTTCGGAAGTTTTATGATTAAATTAATATATTTTTTGAAAAAAAAGGTGACACGTGTCACCACCTCACGAGAGACGCCCCATTTGGGCGTCTTCCCCTTAGGGTGAGACGCCTCAATTGAGGCGTCACATGTGACGCCCAAATGGGGCGTCACATTGTGTGGTACATCTGTAATTATTTGATAAACAACATTAAATACGTAATTATTTGATTTAAATGCATTATTTTAATTTTTTCCATCTTCCAGCAATTTCTAATTGGCTCTTATCCGCCAAATGTAGCACCATACGACACGTGACACGACACTCCGACACGTCAATCCTAAAAATATGGATTTCGACACGTTGGGACACGTTTTAATATTAAATAATATTTTTAATTTATATAGTGTATATTTCATTTAATATTTAATAATTTAACAAAAAAATGAAACTAAATTAATAATACCCATAAACACGATATAAAGATGGAAGCTTTAATAAAAAAATAAAAACTGGGATGAGAGAGATATAATATCAGATAGAGAGAACAAATCATATTAGAGAGAGATCAGAGAGAATGAGATACAACAAGAGCGTAATAGGAATTGACAACAATGATGCTGAGATGATATCTTATCTACTTAAGGGAAAAAAAGACAAAAAATTAAAATTGATAGGATCGGTGGAAGCTTTATTAATATATTTTAATTTTTTTAAAAAAAATCAATTTTGTTTAAAATAAAAAAAATTAAAAAAAATTAAAAAAATTGAAAATAAAATAAAAAATAAAAAAAATTACGAAACTGACATTTGACCGTGACACGGTCAAATTTGCGTGTCGGAATGGTCAATGTGTCAGAAAAAGTCAACCGTGTGTCCGTGTCGAAGCGTGTCACCGTATCGGAGCGTGTCGAACCCGACTCTTCCTATTCTTACAAGTATCCATGCTTCCTAGATGATCATTGCAACATCATTGGCAAAACCAACAGAGACTTTTCAGTTGTGGGATATAATTCATATTTCGCATTCAGATGGAGATCTTTATTGTTGGTCAGCAGATAGCCAATTGATGTGTTGTGGGCCTCTGACTTGAGTCATTATATTTATCCCTTATTAGTAGGGATCAGCAGATAGCCAATTCCCTTTCTCTTCTTCTCGGTCTTCCCTTTCTCTTTTCAGTTTTTCTATATTGGGTGAATTTTTGTGTCATTTTTCTCTTCCCTTGCCCTTTTCTCTTTTCTGTGGGTGATTGTCGATTTCCAACACCTGTTTCCAAATATTTGCTCAGTTTTTCTACTTGTTCAAACTTTGATTTAATATACAAAGATATATTGCGGACGAGACCATTAATTCACCGTGTTACCTCATTCCTCATTAGACAATGGAACGAGTTTCATCCCCTGATACCCGCCCTCCACCACCTTGCCTAAATATAAATAAAAATAATAGTTATACTCCGAATTGATATCCAGAAGTGTAAGCCACGGTTATTTTTAATAACAATAAAATACTAAAGCATTAGCCCGTTTGCATGTGTTTTCACTAGCTACGCTGTCCATGTTGTCTCCTTCTTGTGAATGTTTCTGCACACTTTCCTTAGGATTCCAAGCAACACCCCAATTTTGTTTGTTATCTATCGTCTTGTTAAACAATGTGAATCGCAAGTATCAAAGAACTCGCCGAGATTTGTATTTGACAACTTCACTGACAAAGTCAAGAACTGAAGCTTCCTTGCAACGTAATACTCTTACATTTTAATCGTCCTCTTTCATTTTCCCTCCATCGTCTCTTGTATCCGATAAACGACATTGACAAATTGAAGACAAGAATGTTTAGAGGAAGGGAAAAGTGTTTCTCGTTAGGAGTGTAAATAGGTCGGGGCAGGCAAGGCTTTGGCCTTCCTAGCCTAGGCCTGCATAATAAAATGGTCGGACTATTTGGCCTACGAGCCTATCGCAGGCTTATTATAAAGGCCAAATCTGCCTTGTTATTTATAAAGAAAAGGCCTACATGGCCTATGAGGCCTTTTAGGCCTACTATATTGCAAATAAAAAATAAATAAAAAAAAAATCTCATTAATTAAACAATATTTCCAGCATTGGTCCAAATTATAAAAAGTCTATGACAATTTTTTTTTAACAAGAATACAAATTATAAAAATTCATGACAACAAAGATTGAATTTTTCTTGGCACATCACAATCTTCAAGTGAGCTTTTCAGCTTGATTATTCCCACTATATTTTCGAACCTGCAAGTAAAAAATCAGAAAATCAAAATAGTTATGCATTTCACTATGTTTACATTATGAATTACAATATATAAACATTTTCAAATGAGTTCTTAAAGAAGCAATTTATACCTTTTGTGTTTTTTTCTTCAAATCATATTTATTTTTTAACCAATCTCCACCACAAATTAATGCTTCGATAGTCTCCTCGACTAAATTAGCACGATAATATTATATAAAAAATATTTTTTAGAATATAAATAATATTATATAAAAAATATTTTTTAGAATATAAATAATATTATATAAAAAATAAATTTTTTATTTTAAAATTGAAATAGGCCGGCCTACGGGCCAAAAGGTTAGGCTTTTTTAATTTGGCCTACGGCCTTGTTTTTAAATAGGCTCGCGTACAACCCTTTACCTTGTCTAAGTACTTCGAAGGCCGGGCCGGGCCAGACTTTTCATAGGCCAGGCCGTAGGCCCCTGTAGGCCAGCCTGGCCCATTTACACCCCTATTTCTCGTGTTAAATGATATAATTTATATCATTTCACTCTCACAAATAATTGATGAGATTCACATCTTTGTATTTTTTTTATCCACTCTCTCCTCTCTTTTATCTGACTCTTTCTCTCATTTAAAATTACACAACTTTAAATGATATACACTTTCCCATAATCCCATTAGATAAACTAGTTGCTTAATCGATTGTTTACTTTGCATTGATGGATTTAAAATTGATATGTCTACATGCTTTGTGGGGGATTTCCCAACAAAAATTTATTTCCCAACAAAGATAATGTTATCAATTTAAACTTTAATCCCGTATGTTATCAACTTGCTCATTACATCAAATGTTTCTTAACTCAATTTATATGAATATAATGTTATATGAAATCATTTAGGAGAGGGCTAGGCAAGAGATCACAACACACAACAACTGGTGTCAAATTTAAAATTTAACAACTCATTCGAGAGTCACTAGATCAAAAAAAAAATGGTATCACATATTTATTAATTAGAGTCGTTGATCTTTTTTAATCTTTTAAATAATGTATCAAACTTTAAATTTGACGCAAGTGTTAAAGGATGCTATCTCTCTCTCTATATATAGGAGGGAAAAAAATTTATTTTTCGGGATCAAAATCTTATCTCCTATTGAAACAAAATGGGACCATCATTTAAAAAAAAAAATAAGAAAATTGACACACAACTCAATATATATGCAGAAAAAACTTTTTCTCACTTGCGGATGGAGAAAATCATTGCGATATATATATATCAAAAAATTAAAAATTCAGTCACTGGACTGTCCAGTGAATGAATTTTAACTATGTTCTCCCGCGAGAACCTAGTGCAAAAATATTACAATGGTGTTCTTCAGGTGTTCTCTCGGGATAACATAGTTATAATTTTACTATAACTGTGTTCTCGCGGGAGAATATAGTGCACTGGACCGATTTTTGCATCCAGTCACTGTACACTCATCAAGCCTATATATATATATATAAAATTATTTCTGCAACCGTTTTACGTACAACAACGACAGGTGTATGGTCATGATTCCCCATATTTAATTCTTTCATCTTTTGTATGGTTATGATTCCCCGCATTTAATGCTTTCATATATATATATATATAGCAAGTGTTTGATTGCTGCAAGTACTGCAAAAATATAAACCCCATATATATATATGGGACAGGATATTGTGACAACCAAGTAAAGTTACAACCAATGTTACTACCAATCACTCTCACCGTTAGATTGGTAGTAGCGATCCGATGGTCCTCGTTGGTCTCTTAAATAGCCCCTCTCTATTCAGTTCTGTCTCCCCCTTCTCTCTCTCAATATACACACTGCCACCGTCGCCGCTGCCCATATCCTCTGTCCCGACGGCGCCTCCTGCCTCTGTCGCGCCGCCGCCGCTGCATCCTACGGAGAGCTTCACCGAATACACGACCTAGGTTCGATTTTTACCAGATTCTATTTTTTGAGCAGATCTTTTGTAGGGGGAGACATAATTGCCGGCAACCATGGCCACCAACTTGTAGATGAGTGCAGATCCACGGTGAAACCCGCGACAATGTTCGAGCATATTCGAGATTCGAAGAGGGACCTCCTGCCTCCGTCGTGCCGCCGCCGCTGCATCCTGCGGAGAGCTTCACCGAATACACGACCTAGGGTTCGATTTTTACCAAATTCTATTTTTTGAGCAGATCTTTTGTAGGGGAGACATAATTGTCGGCAACCATGGCCACCAACTTGTAGATGAGTGCAGATCCACGGTGAAACCCACGACAATGTTCGAGCATATTCGAGATTCGATTTACCAGATTGTATGTGTATTTCTTGTTATTGTCGCGGGTTACCAGATTCATTTTTTTGATTCGAGCAAATCCACGATTCTAATTCGTTATACTAAAATTCATGCTTATTTTCTATCCTATTAATCTACTACGTAGGTTTTTTCACTTGATTAAATTAAGAAAAACATATTCATTTAGTTTCAGTTTTCTTACTCAATACACTCTCGATTAATATTTGTTGTATAGACCCTTTTATCTTACTGGATATGTTTTGGATTTTATGTTTTTATCATCTAAGAGGATATGGGCAGCGGCGGCGGTGGCGGTGGGAGAGTGTATACTGAGAGAGAAGGGAAGAGAGAGAACTGAATAGAGAGGGGCTATTTAAGAGACCAACGAGGACCGTCGGATTGCTACTACCAATCTAACGGTGAGATTGATTTGTAGTAACACTGGTTGTAACTTTACTTGGTTGTCACAATATATTGTCCATATATATGTGTGTGTGCCTTTGCATTCATCTCGCAACAGAAATGTAAACCTCATATATATATATATATATATATATATATATATATATATATATATATATATATATATATAGGTAGGATCATTTGACACCTCATCTAAGAGCCGTTAGATCAAAAAAGATCAACGGCTCTGATTTGTAAGCATGTGACACCTTTGATCTAACGGCTCACAGATGAGGTGTCAAATTTGAATTTTGACATCGGTGTCAAAGGATCCTACCTATATATATGGATTTTTTTATCTAACGGCTCTCAGATGAGGTGACAAAGGATCTTTGACACCGGTGTCAAAATTCAAATTTGACACCTCATATATATATGAGGTAGGATCCTTTGACACCGGTGTCAAAATTCAAATTTGACACCTCATCTGTGAGCCGTTAGATCAAAAAATATCAACGGTGTCACATGCTTACAAATCAGAGCCGTTGATCTTTTTTGATCTAACGGCTCTTCAGATTAGAATTGAGGTGTCAAAGGATATCATATATATATATATATATATATATATATATGAGGTTTACATTTCTGTTGCGTGGTGATTTGCAAAATTGGGTTTTGGGAGGATAAAAAAAGGTTGGTGGTGTACGTGGGCCATGAGATCGATGAAAAGAGGATGAAACAATCTTTATAATGATGGTAAAAAGAGATTGAGTACTTTACGATGGTGAAAAGGATAAATTGTTTTTTTAATTTATCCATGTACAATCTTAATAACCACGAACAGAGGATTAGAAAGGTGATTTCCAAAATTAGAGAGAGACCAAGAGAGAAAGATATATTAAAAATTAGGATTATATGAAATAATTATGAATAGTTAGATCTAATTCTAATTTAACGATAATGAGATTGGTTGTAAGGGTAGTAAATTTATTTGGTGGTAATTATAACCGTCCCAAAAAAAATAGTTAACTACACAAAACCAGTACATTAAATTTTTCTTATTTTATGATGTCCACTTATTTATTTATTTGTTTTAAAAAAGAAAAGTTCAGCAAAAAGACAATGAGGAAGGCCACCATTGCAGCTAGGATGCAATGCAAGAGAGCCAGTGAATGATGGAAGTCGCACGTGCCTTGAGCATCCAAGTGGAACGGGTACCAACTTATTTGACAAAGTTGTTGAAATATAAATGCGAAATGCATGGAACATGGGGAAGCAGACCCATCGCTCAAGCTCACACTCACACACACAGCTCAGCCACACACTGCAAAATCCAAACTAAAATGGCAGAAAAAGAAGCCATCGAAGCTCAGAGCAAGTTCCGGTCAGAGTTCCTGCATGTCCTCCGTAGCAGGCGACCAGTTCAAGGTATAACAACCACACTTCACAATCAAAGTTGAATAAATTTCACGATCTCGTTTTGTTATATCTGTTTCAGTTCCGCTAACCGTCCAACTCGCGAAGCCAGTGGCCAATCCTTTACATCAGAACTCTCCTCCATCTATTGAAGAGGTTTCACCATTTATTGCATCTTTTTATTCTGTTCTTTTATTTTTTTTTTTAAATTCAAAATTTCCATTTCAATTGCTTGTTCAATCGCATCACAGTTGGAGATTATGAAGTCTTGTCCAAAGGCAGATATAGAAAACCTTGAAGATTTGCTCAAGGAGGAGAACCTGTACTTGACTATGGAGGTAACTGATTAATTCGGCTTCTCTGGTATTGAATTTTGGATCATCGTTTTTTATTTTTATTACTCGGATTTGATTTCGTTGAAACGACCCTGGAATCGGTGTATTAGGAAGGAGAGCAAGGACGGTTACCTTTGTTGATTTTGAGTTTGAAGGAAAGCGATAAGAAGAGAAGGCCTGCAGTTGTTTTCCTTCACAGCACACACAAATTTAAAGAATACTTGCGTCCTTTACTTGAGGTTACTATTGCATCTTCTCTGCTTCACTCCTCTGTTATTGTGTATAGCACTTCTATATGATTTAATTGATTATATTCTTGGATTTTCTTTCTGTCCTTGATTTCTATTTTTCTTTTCGTGTGTCAGGCTTATGCTTCGCGAGGATATATAGCAATTTCCGTTGATTCTCGTTACCATGGTGAACGTGCCAGCAGCACAACCACCTACCGTGATGTATGTGATTGTTCTGCTTTGCTTTACATTTAGTCCTGGTTAATAAACTGCACTATGTTATTTTGGTAAAAGATTTAGCGTTTATTCAGACTTCAGTTTCTCTTGGAACTACAAATTTTAGGCATTGATTTGATTTTGATTTTGATTATTTGAGTTAATTATTATAACCTATAGAATTTAATTTAAGCTTTAGGGGAAGTATTTTATTTTAAATTTTATTATTTTTCTGTCCATCTCGTCTTTATTTAAAGGAAAAATGAACTCTCGTTTGCTTAAATATTAACGCAAGATCATTCATAAAGTGAAACATAAGTCATCTATTTAAAATTCATATTGATTATTGTTTCTTTTACTTTTGTTTTGTTACCAAAAAAAAATACATAGGCTCTCATTTCTGCCTGGAAAACCGGTGAGACGATGCCATTCATATATGACACGGTACCTTCTTGTCTATCTTGCTGCTTTATCATATAGTTAAAACTGAACAACTTTCTGCTCCAAATGATTTGGTTGAACTGCAGTTGATGGCATTAGAGCAGTTTAAACTTGCTGTTAGTTTGGTTTGGAAATGTGTATTATTCTTTGATTTGGCAGGTCTGGGACTTGATTAAATTGGCAGATTATCTAACAGAGAGAGAGGATATAGACCCTTCTAGGATAGGAATCACTGGAGTATCGCTTGGAGGTTGGTTGAGAGAAGTTGAAGGAATATGTCAGATGCCATGTTCGATGTGACTCATATAATTCCTTGATGCAGGAATGCATGCATGGTTTGCCGCAGCTGCTGATACTCGCTATGCTGTAGTTGCTTCTGTGATTGGTGTTCAGGTGACATTGAATGATTGAATAAAGCTTTTATTTAATAAGATGTGCTTCTGAAACAACAATTTGAATACTTTTTTTTTTGGAGATATTACAATTTGAATACTTTGATGCTATATAGTATATACTTGCAGGGGTTTCGATGGGCAATAGACAACGATAAGTGGCATGGTCGAGTTGACAGTATAAAGCCTGTTTTTGAGGGTATGATAATGTCAAAACAAATGTTTTTTGTAATTTCTTTTATACTTTACCCGTTTTTGTGTCTTTGCTCTTGTTCCTGCTCCTTCTACTATTTAGGTTTATATAATATTGAAGTTATTGTTTATGTAAACCCAGCAATCTTGTATGAACCAGTTTATATATCTAGCCCAAGGTGTATGATTTGATATGTAAGATCAAATAATTTCTTAAAATTGATGTTCTCCTTTTAACAATATGTCATTTATAATAAGGATTAGATTACATGGTGAAGTTGGAACCATGTTTGAATAAGAACTAGAAGGAAAAATATGGTATGAATCTGCGTCCTATTGGGTACTTACTAAAATCATGGTAGCAGTGAACAACTGAACGTATATATTCTGAATGCATATGCTTTGTTATATACATCCCTGATGCTCTTAGGTTCATGGATGCAGTGGCTCGTGTTGATTTGGGTAGAGATGCTATTGACAAAGAAGTGGTGGAGAAGGTCAGCCAAGCCTTTATGAATCCAACTATGATTCTGTCTCCAAATGAACTGCTATATGCTTTGATATGGTTTTCGCCTTAACAAAATATGATTGACGATGCTTGGTACCTCGTACATATCCCATAATTGCTAGTTATTCCCCCACTGGACACAATTTCTATATAGAACTTTGTTCTTGTTATTCTAACTTAAGTGTCTGAGAGTAGACCCGAGATACTAATCTCAAAATTTTATATGTCTAATCAGGTGTGGGACAGGATTGCTCCTGGTTTAGCTTCCCATTTTGATTCGCCCTACTCAATTCCATCTATTGCACCACGTCCTCTGCTTATTATTAATGGTAAGATCCTTGTATATATTGTACTTTGATGATTCAACATTATTAATAAATTGGAAAAAATAAAAGAACACAAATAAAAGAGCACGCACACGACACAATGATTTTAGAGGTTCGGTCAAGTGACTTACATCCTCACTAAAAAACTCCCCCTATTTTCTTATTCTTTTTGGGAGGTTTTATTCATCTTATATAGAGTGTGATACAAAGAATCCAATAATAATTTAAATTTAAACATATGATAAGGATAATCCTTATCCTTTATACTCCTAGTTACATTGAAATAGAATAACAGTTAATCTTATCTACTATTTTTTCATAATCTTCTCCAATCTTCTTTTTTATCGCAACAAACATTTTCAAGTTCTATATGCCAAGTTGCCAACCTTATTCATATATTGACAATTCAGTTTAACACACACTGCAATACAAGGTTTTCACTTCTTTAGGGTATATCAATTACATTGTAGACCTCTACATCAATTTAGCTTTTGTAGGTTTTTGAAGTTAACTTGGAATTGAAGCATTTATATGGGTATTGGGAACTCTAGGTGCAGAAGATCCTCGGTGTCCCCTCGCAGGCTTGGAAATTCCAAGGTTAAAAGCAAGCCCGGCATACGGAGAGTTTCACTGTTTAGATAATTTCAAGGTATGAACTTACATTTTTTGGCCACTTTGGTAAGTAATCTTAAACTTGCCAATCTGGTATTCCATTATCAGTTTGATAAGAATGCCTAGATTTAATAGTTGGCTGCAACATGTAATTCCCATAGCACCATTTCATTAAAATCTTCTCGTAATATAACTATACAAGTGGAAAGGAAATGACTTGAATTCAAGTTTTTCTTTCTAAATATATGGCAAACACATGCCCGTGAGTGTATGCGTTATACAAGATGAGCTTATACTTTTTTTTGGGGATGTTGTAAAGAACTTTGACTCTTATACCATGACAAGCAACCAATTTAACTCAACAATTTAAGGTTGGAAGTGATGGGTTTTAAATGATTTTATATTATATCTCTCAAATAGAGGAAGTCTTTACTACGACTTGAAGCTAGACTTACCCACCCCACCCAAGCCACCTACACGCTCCGCCCAAGTGGTTTGATGAGTGTACACCTTTTTATTTATTTATTTTTTGACTGAGTAGAAAGTGTACGGATAGAGGATGTTGCTCCATTTCTAGGAAAATACGGTACTATGGATGTGCTGACCAGTCAATACATCCTTTATCAAATATGAAAAAAGTAATATATTTTTACTATCTTTATCTTTATAGTTATTTCTTTTCATATCCCTTTTTTTCTTTCCATTATTGATAAGAGAGTACCTACACCTGTTGTACTAAATGATTCTACTTTTAATTTAATATTTTTTATTAGCTTGTTCATTAATATTTATTTTATGTGTTATCATGTGCACACGCTAATAAAACTTGTTAGATCTTCCATGGCAAGTATAAATCTCAATCGTAATAGGTGAGTTTAACTCCAATTTTTATCCCAAAACCTTCAATCTATTCCTAAGCAATGGGAGACTTCAGCATTTAGTACTCACCTAAATTTCCTATAATATCCTATTCTTATATTGGGGATAAAAAAAAAAATTGAGCCAAATATAGTTTAGGTGTGTCTATTTGTCAATAGCGTTTATCAGTATAGCTCATGATTTGATGGAGCTTCAACTGATTTAGTCTCACGGTGTCCAGTTCTAATAAAAATTAAATTGGCTTTTGCTAACAAAGTACCTAAAGGGTATTTATTGGATAAAGTATAAAAAATAAAAAGTGTTTTTTGAAAAGTACAACATTTAATATATTAAAATATATTAATACTTTTTTCATTTAATACTTTTCTTTTTTTGGTTATGAATACTTTTCTTTTTTATTCTTTAACAAATGCGGGCCCTTGTTAGTAAATTCAATATAAAGTTAGCAAATTCAAAAAATTCCATGAGTATATTTTGAAAAAGAAATGAAGCTTCCGTTGTTACATTTTCTTTTAACCTTCAACTTCAAGTATCGTCTTCGTACTGCTTAATTCTTAATTACCTAGATGGCTGTTCATTTGCGATTGATTGCTTTGACATGCAGTTTATTGCGGAACCTGGAGTAGGACATCAATTAACGAGATTCCAGGTAAAGGAATCATCTGATTGGTTTGACAGGTTTTTAAAGCCTTAGCTGGTGCCCTCAGATGTGTTCATAAAGTCCTGTATGACTGTTGAATTATATACCAGCTTGCTCTGGCTCATTCCAGTTGCCTTTGTATGATTGTATGTGTCATGTTATGAATAATGCGAATGCATTACCTGTTGAATGTATCCTCTAGTCTAAGGTGTCACTATTATTAATAGTTCTATAAATGTTGAACCATAGTTCTATGTAAGTGTAACTTTTATTTATGCCAAGGAGATATAATTCTCATGTGCTTTGGGTACACGCCCCTAATGCATTTCTGATGCTTCAATTTTGTTCCCATTAGGTTACATGCGTCATTATGTCTATGCTTTTCCCGAAATTTTCTCGACAAGACAAAACTTAGCCGATGACTGTTTACGCTCCTAACGTTGCTGAGCCTACAATGTCACACATCAGTTTGCATTTATAGTTTGAATATCTCATATACAAGGAGTTGAAGCTTATTATAATGGGGCAGCATTACTGTGCACAAAAATTATGCTTAAACCTTAGTATATTAAGTTAGGTGCACCAATTAAGCTAACAAATTAACATTTAATTAAATTGAGAAATAAACATTAATTAAGATTCATCGATGATTGACTTAGTGCAATTGGTACAGAAGTTTATGCAAGAATTTCTCCAATGCGCATTATCACGAAAATGTCAAGGCTATTTTGTTGATCCAAAAAAATAAAATAGACAAACCGTGTTTATTCTACGGTTTCTCCCCTCCTCATGCCCATTTTGGAGAAAATTTCTAGAGAAATTTTGATCTGCGCTATGACCTCCAAGAAGAAGCTTATCTCTTCATCCGAGGAGATCACACACTTCACATATATGTGAATACTATTGATAATAAATGGTATTATTCCATCAATAGTCAGGGGTTGATCCTCATGTAAGAAGTAAAAATTTTCCTTCAAAATGAAGTAAGAATTAGACCGAGAATTATGCCCGATCAGTCAAACCATGAAAGCAATTGAACTGCACACATTATGCTGCTCCGGATGAAAATTATCGAATGCACGGGAAAATATCTGGCTTTCATAAAATCGAAACAATCAAGGATTATTCAAGTATGTCGAGCTCAATTCTCGCATAATCCAGATATGCGAAGTCACATCTACACTCTGTACAAGTCAACACTTAATACATATCATCAAACAATTAGAATCATGTCTTAGAATCCATACATTTTAGACAAATCAATATTAGAACAAAGAACTCCTGTATCTATTCCTAACTTGCTACCTAGACAAACATAGGAAACAAGTTATCTGAAATCATTCAGCCTTTCTTTGGCATTGCTGCAAGCCTCGTGTACATTCTTGCCATGGACTGGTATCCTCTAACATCACCCGAACGCAGAAGATTACCTGTTACACCAAAAGGTCGAAAATAAGTTCGGGAAAAAGTTTCCTTTCATACTGGTGTCCAACATTATAAGTTTTCAGTTCACCTAAATGAAGGCATAGAGAGAGAGAGAGAGAGAGAGAGAGAGAGAGAGAGAATGAAGGCATAGTATTGGAATGAGTTGAAGGCTTATGCATTCGAAGTTATTTATTTTCCCATAATACCCAAATGCAATTGCAGACAGTTCTATAATCAAAAACAAAAATCTAGAAATATACATGTAAATTCAAACAGTACACACAGTTGAAGACAACAAACGGGCCTGCATTAAGTCTAATGCACCACCTCCTCAACGATTCTCTCAAGCATCATTCATAAGCATACGGATATTTAAAAGTAGTTAATTGGCATGTCTTTTGCATTCTCTCAATCCTCGAATCCAAATTCTATCTGATCATGACAATCAAGGTAAAGTATACTACAATGGAGTATCATATGAATTCAAGTCTCTTCCTTGCAGTTCTTTTTTTCATTTGAGGGAGAGAGGGAGAAGAATAAAACTTCCTTTCAATTCCACAAAACTAGAGACAAATGAGAAGAAGATATAAAGTGAGGAAAGTTTGTCAACCCGAATCACAATTCAGTGGACTGTCAGGTTCTGGATGGGCCATCAAAGCAATTATAGCCCTACAGACAGACTGAAGCGTCCAAGCTGGGCTCCAAGCATTTTTCAAGATATCTAAGCAAATCTCCCCTGTCTGGAAAAATAATAGATGTTTAAATAATAATCATGAAGAAATGTCAAGAAAATAAAATCTACTAGAAAAAAGTTATTTATCAAGCTTATAAAGAACAGAACAAAAGCAAAAATATTTAACTAGGCCATCAAATTCAAATCAATATTAAGATCTCAGTCTCCAATGAGTTCTTTACTAAACATGAGGGGGTTAATAATAGGCATAGAGCTTAGTCTTCTTTCACTTATCAGCCTCCAATAAATTGCTAACATTATTGGTCTTCCCACCATAGAGAAGGTAATCAAGACAACTGAGACCAAGTGAAAAAAACTCATCATTTACAAATATCATACATGAGCACTAAAGTATGTCCATGTTAGAAGTTGCAGAACTTTTTCGTTTCAACACTGATGGTTCATAGCAGCGACTACCATGGTATCTAAATTCACTCCCATGCAAACAACTATTAGATATTTTCTAAACCATGCATAACTTGGATGGAAAAATACAGTGATAGCAATATAATTTAAGTTAGTGACTAGTAATGGGTGTAGTTCAGTTATGTAATGCGGTCAGTTATTCTTGTAGTATGTAGGAGTCAGACATTTAAATAAATAACTACAGTAATAACTGTTGTAATATGTAGGATTTAAATAAATAACTGCAATAATAGTGATGTAACTGCAGTAGTGTCGGGGGCTCTCTATATGTATGTAAGCAGAAGGGATGGGTAGGATTATTTTGTTTTTCTGACTTGTATTTCAGCCTTGGCTGATGGGCTGGGAGAATCTTCACCTTTGCTGGGAGCATTGCTCTTGTTTATCTATAAATTATCTCTTTAGTTGTTAATAAAAATTTCCTAGACTTTAGATAAGGAGTTATTCCTATCATACAGAAACCATTCATCTGCGAAATAAATTAGGAAAATCTAATTCTCCTCACAAATCATATGGTTGTGCTTTATATGTGAAAACTGATAGGTACTTAAAGAGAGATCCATCCTACCTTAAAATGGACATTCGGGTGAAATATTTTAGTCAAAAATCGGACTTGAGGCGGTTGTAGAGGATACTGATCTGGAACAGAAAAGGCAAGCTGAAAGATACCCCCTTCATAAGGAGTCTCTGAGGGTCCCTGATTATTAACCAAACAAATCATAGCAAAAGTCAGAACCATCACAGATTGGTTGAGTATCTTCTACAAGAGTCTTATCGAGCATACCTTAATAAGAGCTGTCCATTTAAAAATATTTGAATCATCACATACAAGTTGAATATCAGGATCAACAACCTTCTCTCGTTGTACCTCTTTGTACTCCTTGAACAGCCTTGCCCGCGATGCCTGCATGAAAAACAAAATCCAAAGTCAAGACTTCATTGAAGAATCAAGCTTATTACAATTGCAAGAGCTGGGAACAAAATCAGGTACACAGCAACACAAAATGCAATTGTTTGTATTCTAACACACGATCATCCTGCAAGTTAATTCAAAACACCTAGTCCTTCGGATAACCCATACCATAACAATTACAACTATTCAGATTAATTATCTACAAAAGTGCTAATCAATTCAAAACACCTATTGGTTACTCACAATAATTGCATCAATTACATCTAATCTATAACCAGGAAAAAAGTAAAAAGAAGAATAGTGAGTGGTGACGAACCTGCATGCTGGATACGAGCAAACTGCAGAATAATCCTTCCAATGAATTTAACTGCAGGATTAAGAAAAATATTTCACTATGCGTGTCTATGAACAAAAATGAGAAAACGTAGACTTGTAACAGGGAACAAAATATCGTACCGTGTCGCACGAAACTGATGATTGATATCTTTCGGTTCCGCGAGTTGCAGAAAGGAAAGAATGAAATAAATGTCAAATTGTGTTGGTCAATTTAGATCGAAAATGAAGAAATTAAAAGTAAATTGCAACTCTGCAAATTGCAAACCCTAAGACTGTGGTCCCACCAAGAAGACGACGGGCACACTCATCACTTAACACCCGCGGTGCGTTTCTTTCTCTTAATATTATAATTAGGCAATTTTTTTTTTCTTTTTTTATATGTTGCTATCTTACTTTAAATAAGATAGGATAGGATATCAATATTGAATAGGATAAAATGAAATAATAGGATAAGCTAATCATATCCTATTGACCCATCAAATTAGAGATTAAAGTAAGATATGATAAGTTATCATATTCTATCTTCTTTATCAGGTGCTTCAAACAGGTCCTAATTATATCATCACGCTACCCAATATATTTGTATTTGTTGTATTATATTTTATTTTTTCTTTCACATTTCTTCTTCTACATAATCTCATCAGATTATTAATCAGGTGCTCATCAAACACAGGACATGATATAGGCTTATCAGCCTCATATCATATTCTACCCTTTTCAGCCCTATATCATATCATACCCTTATCCTATTATGTCTACCAAACGAGCCCTTTATATATGTCTAGAAAATAAAATTATTTTCTATAAAATAAGAAAAAAAATTAGATTATAAATAAAATTACTTTGAACGGGAGTAATTGTCACTAGGGATGAAAGTGGATCGGATTGGCCTATAAGTGTCTACGGCCTAGCCTTTATCAGGCTGGATTTGGCCTATTACATATGGTCAAATAGAATAGGCTAAAGCTTTTAAAGAAGCCTATTTAGAAAGTAGATGATAACCTTATTTGTACATGTCGGACCTATAAGCCTATAGGCCGACCTAGATCATATTATTTATTTTATATTAAAATTAGTAATATTATTCATAATAGTACCAAATGATAGTTCAGTTGGTACATATGAGCTAAGTAGGTGGTGAAAGGATTTAAGTTCGTTCCATCACCAATACCATTTTTAACATTTAGTGCTAGAGGAAGAGTTATTGATGTCTATCGTTCTAACTTGGCTGAAGATAACATCCAAGCTTTAATATACGGCATAGATTGGCTACGTAATAGGCATGACTTGAAGAGAAAAAACAAAAAGTAAACTTAATCAATTGAAATTATTTTATAATTTATTAATATTTGATTAAATTTTAATAAGAATTTGACTTTATTTGTTATGCATGAGGAACCAATATTTTAGCATGTAAGACTGACTATATGAATCTATTAAAAGAAAATAATAATAATTTTTTTTTCTATTCTTTATTCTTGTTTTTTTGTTTTCTACATTTACAAATTGTTTACCAACTTATGTAATCCTGGGATTGTATTTGTAGGGGAGAGAAGATGAAGAGAAGTTTTCGTTACTACAAGCATCATGATGTGTTTGTTGGATTTATGTAGTTATTTTAATTTACATAGTATAGATTGGTTAATTGGATATGATGAAATATATGTTATTTAGTTTAAGCATTTTGCTTTTGAAAGTAACTTAAATGCAGATTGTGATGAATTTTGTTGTAATTCATGGTTCTGTTTGGACGCTAAAATTGTGAATTTTGTTTTAGCAACATGACTTGAGTATTCTGTAAAGTTACTTCATGATTTTGCTTATAAGTTAAAAATAAACAAACTAACGGGCCAAGCCAGACCCTTTATTTTTTTATAAACGGGTCAAATCAGGGTAACAGTTAGACTCGTACTAGGGTCGAACCAGACCAAATTGAAATTTTTTGACATAGACTTGGACTTTTCAAGGTAAAGCTCGGCTCAGTCTAGCGCACTATAATAATTTTTTATTTTTTTTACTAACCCACATCTCTTGTAAAATTCTCATTTTATATTAATTACTAATTAATTTTTTTATTTTTACTTTCATTTTTTATCATTGGATGGTATCTAAATCTGTTTAGAAGTCATTGACATTAAATATCATTTATGGGAAGAATGTTTATCCTTTTAAATGACACAACTTATATCCTTTCACTCTCACAAGGAGTTGAGACCCACAACTTTATTCTTTTTTGTCAACTCATTCTCCTCCTTTATCTATCTTTTTCTTTCTCTTAAAATAATATAACTTTACATCCTTTAAAATGACACACACTTTACCTATCGTAAAATAATAATAGTAAAAGTAAACAAATTAACTGATAATCGGTCTCTTCTTTTTATAATTGCATAAAAAATTTCATCTAGTAAAAGATTATCTCTATTATGGAAATATATTTTAGACTTCTGGACCATTCAAAATTTTAATGCTCTCTCTCACAATACATATTTTTTCTTCCTTTTTTTATTCTTGTTATTTTCTGTCCTCCTTATTTTTACAAGAAAATCACCCGATCAACGGTATTCCCGGAACATGATAAATGATCTCTTCTATTATATCATTGTAGTAGATGTTTCAATTTTCCGGTCGATACAGTTAACGGCGGAGCTTATATTTAAAAAAAGTAAAAAAATTGAAACACGTCATTCGATGTCACAGTGACAAGAGATCAAGACTTTCCTGGAGAAGTCTTTTGCCCAACATTTAATAAGCATTAAGGACATCATCTCTATTTTCTTTTTCTTTTTTCTTTATATAGAACTATTTCCCGCGCGTATATTGTTTCACTGGAAAAGAAGTTCATAATTTTATTTTTATTAACCAAGCTTTTTTCAACGTAAAGTTTAAGGGCAAAGGATCTCTCAAGTCAGTCACTGAAGATGAAGATAAAGTTATCTCCGATGAGTCCAAAACGACGTCATCTTGGGACGGAAATCAATGTATTTTTGTAATTTTAATATATTGCATTAGTCTTTATTATTATTATTTTTTAAGTTTATAACTCAAAACGACTTCATTTTGATATGATAACTTTATCTTTTTGAGATACTTTTCCCAAAGTTTAGAGTGAAGGGAACTTTTCTTATTCCAAAAGTGGACAAACCACCAATCCACCATGATTCAATAATGTTCTGCTTGGTAAATTAGAAAACAAGTAGCAAATCAACTGAACAGCTATTTATCAACAATTTGGAAAGGAAATATTTCATTACACCCACTATTAACGCTGACCACTATAACGTGTAACCCAATAAAAAATAATGCTGCTCTCTCAAACAATACTGTGAATGAAATAAGACAGAACAAAATTACGAAAATACGAACACTTCCACGTACTCTCCAAAACAAGACCATCATCAATCATGTCCGTTAGTTTCTACAACCACAAAGATTTTCTATTCGACGCAATCCTCATTCTTTAGAGGTTAGGACATGCTATTTAAATCCTGTCTTTTTTAAACTAAAAATTAATTTTAAGCTAGAGTTTTTAAAAAAATTAAAAGTTATTTGATGATTACATAAAAAGTTTAACTTAAAAACTCTACTCATTTCAAGAAAAGTTGATAAGAACTTAAAAAAAATTCCTCTAACTTTGATTTTTAACTTTTTTCTTCATTATAAAAAAAAATTATTTTTATTATAAATTTTTTTATAAAAACTTATTTGACTTAACTTCTGCTTATAAAAAAAAGAAGAATCCAATCATGCATTATTTCGTTCTCCAAGTTCATTTGGCGTCTAGGGTTAACTTCCTCAAGGGTAATATCGCTGTCCCCTTTACAATACAGGAGAGAAATTGGGGAATAAACTTCATAAATGAAAATTTGCATGGAAACATATTTCATGAAATCTCACTGGAAGATACCAAACTGTCGTTTAACCATAAAAACTCCCACAAAAAAGAGGAGGAATACAGATGCCAAATTTTTTCCTTTCAATTTTCAGTGTTTCTCTAGAACAAATGTACATAATCTATGCCAATTGTCAGACAAGCAACACAACATGGGACAATAACCACAAAAAAAAAATGTACATCTATTAATATATATATAAAAGTAAAATGAAAAGAATAAAGAAAAAAAGACAAGAGTTAGCAAACAGATGAAAAATGCAAACCCAATCACAGTTCTACATGCTACCAGCTCGTCCAGGAGTAGATTTTGGTTTCACTTTAGCCATGTCAACAAGGTCTCCAAACAACTTATCCTCTGGCTTTGAAGGCTTCGTAGATGGCACATAAGATGTAGCAGAAACCTGGTAAGAATTTCTCAGAGCACTCTCATCTCTCACAGATAAACCATACATTTGCTGCTCAACATATTGAACCCCTTGTTGCTGACCATAGCCGTATCCTATGAATTGGTTGCCATACATCTGTTGAGGATACATGGACGACAAAGGAACGTTTTGCATTTGATGTGAAACCATACCCATATAGGGACCTGCAACACCCTGAATATGCCCAGGGTACCAGCCCAATTGATTGCTTTGAACATGGTTATTGATTGTTGACATATGGCTTGCATTTGGCTGCATATACATACCAACAGCCTGGTCATGCCCAATTGCTTGAGGTCTCTGAGGATGTGCAGCAATTTGTGCACGTGTCATAACCATTTGAGTGACTTGCAATGGTTGTGGGTATTGAGTGCCTGCTATTGAACTACCATTATCTGTAGGTTGAGCTTCCCATGGAGGTGGCGGCAATGATCCACCACTTTGCGTAGCTGTCATAAAAAAATAAAAAAGGTGAATGATGCAAAACTATCCCAAAAATAAGTGCTCAAATCCTATACATTGACATTCTCCTCAATCCAACCAGTTACCAACCCAGCAAATCATTGCCAGTCATTTGGAAAAGAAAACATTGAAGACTTATGAATTTTCCATGAACCAACTTAAAACAAGGGATCAGAATTCAAAACAGCAAATCAGCAACTGCTAAAAAGAACAGAACGTAATTGGGGAAGGATTTGAGCCAAACAGGAATTTAACCCAATAAAGAAGCATTAAGTGCACCATAAACCGATGAATGTGGCTGTTGCTGCTGTGCAACCTGACCATTCCAGGCAGGACCTGTGCTTTGTGTATATGGTGATTGCTCATACGGAGGTGACCCAACATTTGGCACACTTCCGTTGGGGTAAAATACACCTTGAGATATGAAAGTCTGCTGTTGTTGAAATTGGGGAGCTAATGGACTGGTTTGGCCAGCAACATTAGTTGGCTGGATATTAACAGAAGTAGGCGCATTGCTTCCATTAGAGAACATATCAAAAGGAACAAGGGCATTTTGCAGAGACAAAGGACTGGCTGGCTGTTGTTCTCCAAGAGGAACGATAGCAAGTGAAGTCTCCGCTTTTGGTGAGTTGTAGTCGTCACCACTGAGCAGGTCAAATTTGGGATCAACCTTTGCAGGGGTAGCTGAACCGTTGGATGTGGGGGGTGCAGGAAGCAATAACTGATTTAATGTTTGAGACCCTGCTTCAGCACTAGAAGACGATCTGCAAAAATATATTAAAATGAAGATCCATATAACAAGAAGGCACCAGAGAAGTTAAGTCAACTTGGAATGTAATTTCATACACCAATCTATTTCTGTGTGTTTATACACAAAAGAAACAACATACGTCAGTCTGCAGCCAAAACTAAGCCTATGACCTAGTTCATTGAAGACGAGATTCAACAACAAATTACTGATGTATGAAGCAAAACACACAAATGGAGTCCTCTGATAGTGGAATATAACACTTCAAGAATGATAAAAACAAAAGTATCAAAAGTAAAAGAATAGCACAGGAATTCACAAAGCTTAGCTTTAAAGCCAAAAACAAGAATTCAAATTCAATTGTACTCTTATCTTAAGTACTGACAGCAAACATCATTCCACTAGAAACAATATAAACAAGTTTCCACAACTCCATTGGCACATATAATTCACAATTTATTTTGAATAATAAAATTTACAGTGTCAAAAAAATAGCCAAAAGTAAATAATTAATTGCATTCCAATAGGGTAAAAAATGAATTATTTGAATTCTAATTGGCAAGACTGATAGTATCATATATCAAGGAATGCTGAGCAACAATAGATACTGGGCTACCTCCCGTGAGTTTGTTTACTAGTATCTCCAGTATCAACCAAAGGACCATCCACAAGTTCTCTAGTAGGTGCAGGCATCAGTTTCTCAGTGTGATTTTGAGCAGAAGTACCCGAAGCAATGGATTCGTGTTTGGCCAGTACACGCTGCAGATCATCATTCAGAGCTAGTCCTTGGCATAGAAGTGACTCGTCCCTTGAAAAATAGACAAGAAAACAAATAACTTAGCTTTCTTTGAAGAAAAATAATTCAAAATACAATTAACATGAATCAAAATGTAAAGAATATGTTAATACGGCTATCATTATGTCATAATTTCATGAAAAGGGACATCAGGACTTACGAGGTTGAATTAACAAGGTGTACCACTCTCTGCTTGTATGCTCGGCATTGCCCCACCAAATCAACAATAACTTCCTGCCTAAGACCCTGAAAATGTCACATATTTAATAGAATCAGCAGCTTTGTTGATCAAAGCCTTAAGCTTCACAAAATATATTTTTATTAATATACATCTTAATTTGAAATTAAGGGAGCCTCAACCCTCACACCTGCCCTCGCAAAGTTAGGGAGCCTTGTGCACCAGGGTTTGCCCCTTTTTTTATACATCTTAATTTGAAAGTTTGAATTGAACAACTTACTTCTTTGTTACCAGGGTCTAATGCATTGAGCATTTCCGCAAGAACATCCATAATACCACGTGCATTCTGAATTTCAGATAAACTGGCAATAGAAAGTTCAGTTAAAACAAACTCAATGCATAATTACATACGGTAATCTGTACCATGGCATAATTTTTATCATCATCATAACATTAGTTATTGCTGATAGCCTTATCTTAATAGAAACAGCAGTACAAACAAAAAGTAACATATGTTCATGATACTACAAAGAAAATAAGAGAATGTAATTTCAATCCATTGAAATTCAAACAGCTCAAGCTCTTAGATTTGAAAAAAAAAATGTCTTACCAGTTTTAAAGAGACTGATAAGTTTATCCAGACTAACATTATTTAATACTATCATATAAAGCAAGAAACAAGAGGGAGCTTTAAACTCCAATTATCTATCACTCTCATAGGTACACATAGATCTAGAAAAGAATATATAAAAAACCCAGTTAAAAAATTTGATTCCTTTTTTTAAACTAAATCTTGCATACTTTCTTTTACTTACCATTGATTCCCCAAACATCACCCACCCTTGGTTGATTCATTAGGGGGGGAAAAATGATGCAACAACCATCTTAATTGAAAAAAATGATATACAAGGCTATGCCAATTATAAAAGAAAAAGCATATGGCTTCAAAATGTGACATCCGAGCTGCAAAAGAATCTCAACAGATAATAGATATGGTTATGAGGCTGAACTAAACTAGAATTATATATATATTTAATTAAGGCATTCCATCAAAGAAAGATCAGAAGATAGCATGAGAGTTAGAAACTAAGAGACAACTATGAATCACTATCAAGTTATCAACAATTAAGTCAACTTCCTTTAGATGATAACAAGAAAAGAGATAGAAATGTACCTTAGGGTTGGAAACTCAGACTCCGCTGAGGACTCAGCTGTGTCTTGCCTAGCACCAGAGTCTCTTATATTTTGAGGGTACGATGTCAGTGGTTGTGTTTGTAGTGGTGTAAAAACAGGTGCAGATTGCTCAGACCTCTGAGGGAACACTGCCCCAGCACGCTGACACAAACATACCCTTCATATAATTAAAGAAATAGACAAAAAAATTTAAAAAGGTTTATGCAAGTATTCTGAGTGTAACCAGTCGTACTCGAAACCCATACAAGCAATATCATGAGAGTATTATGTCCAAAAGGAAAGTATGAAATACTTCATAAAAAACCTCAACGCAAATAACTTGGTAAACATACCAACAGTTCCTGGTATGCAGCATAATACTGTGGATATCTTGCCCTTGGTCCTCCGAAAGCTTCTTGCCAAGTATCTATAAGAATCAGTATCTTCTCTCTGACATGAGAGTCAGGCTACAATTGGCATGACAAATATTATAAACATATTGTCCAAGATGAAAGCAGGTATAAAATTGGAAGGCTAAGAAAACATTTAAGAAATATGAATACCTTCTTCTTTACTATTTTCACCATCTCATGAAGAACATCTCTCTCTGCAACATGCAAGTGAACGATGTCCCCACAATTCTTTATGATTGTCTCCAACAGCTAGAATATGGCAGATCAATAGAAAACCAAATGAGCTTTTCTAATTGTTCAAGATGAAATAGACACATTATATCCAGACAAGTCAGAATCCTTCATATCTGAACAAACCTAATTTGAACAGCTATAAGGTATTCCCAAAAGAAACCCTAACTAGGGCAATCTGAACGACGCACAACAACTGAATTATGGAACATTCAATTTCCATATATAACACTCTGCTATTCGTTTGACACCAAACTAGTATAATGAAAAGACTTTTATATCAAACATCAAAAGGAAAATGACATACAAAAGAAACTATCTACAAAGCCTCTCGTAATGCACGTTACAACAAACAGTGACCAGCTGACATTAGGAGATTTTTAATTGATTGCCACTCAAATATAACAAAATGACTCAACTGCCCTACAACTAAACCACTTAGAGCCTGTGAATTGTAAAGGAAGCCAATATTTCAGATGTTTTTTATAATGAAATCCACAAACACCATTTGTATACTTATGAAAGTCCCCTATAAATCAATCCTTTAGACACATTCACCTCAAAACAATTCCCAAACATCATAAAGCAATATAAGCAAACAATGACAGCAAAAATGCACATGCTGCAAGTAATCCCCTCATGAAGGAGAAAGGGACTTATTATAATAAAATGTTGAGTTGATGTTTGGGCTGTTTTAGATTACTACTTTTCATGGCAATGTAGCATACTAGCAAGGTTGCTGTAGTAGGGTTATTTTGTATCTTATTTATGTCTTCAAAGAAAGAGGGCAAACCTGCAATAGTGGTAGAGCTGCTCCTTTGTGACTGAAAGGTCACAAGTTCGAATCCGGGAAACGACCTCTTTGCAAATATGTAAAGGTAAGACTGTGTATAAGGATAGCCCTCACCCCTATCCTTGCTTGTCGGGGTTTAATGGGGAGTTTTTTTTATTTTTGTCTTCTAGAAAGAGGTTTATTCTAAGGGTTAGGATCCATTATAAATTAGGGTTTTTATGCTATATGGGGTTAACGAAGGGGGATGTTCAGACTTTTCTTAATTTTTCTTCTACTTTCTCTGGTTTCTTACCAGAAGACATTCTTCATTGGATGTGTTTCAAATCCTTTTCTCTCACTATTTTTCTCAAGTCCTACAAATTTAACCCTAGGGGATTATCATACATCATTAACCCATTATTAGAAAATGACAGTAAAAAGGACATTGGAGTTTGTGAGTGAAGAAGAATGTGACACGGAGAACTCGCCTATTAAGAGGATGCCTTTCAGATTAGTAAAATCCAATCCCATAAAGACATATCCAGAAGTTAATACTAACTCTTTCTTTTGAGAACAACATATGTAAGATATAGAACAATGTTGTTTTATTGAAAATTCTTCATTCCTTAGCAAGCATACTACTATAGTCTATATGTAAACATCAAAAGAGTGACCTACGTAAAATTCCATTGTATCATTCCCTATATTCAATAGATAACAAAAGCTTCCACCAGTTATTTATCAATTCAACATGAAAAATGTGGATCCAAGGAATCCAACTAGTTGAAAGTTTCCTTCTATTCTAAGTTTGACAGGGTTTTAATTGTCTGCTCTCTCTGCTTATGGTTGTTTTAAAAAAATGTCCATTTCAGACAAAGAGAGAGAAACATCAAACAAATGAGTAGAAGAATGAGGTCAAAGTGTAATCTGAAAAAGTAAATCAAGAAAAGATGCATAAATCCAAAAGCAGCTTGGACAGTGTTAAGATCTGAGTTGAAAAAGTATATAATAAAGTATCTGAGCTTACAGTTAGAGCAAGAAGTTGAACTTTTGAATTTTTACTTCCAATCCGCTTCTTTATACCTTTAACAACATCCTTTGCTTGCCTGATAAATCATAACCAAACTGAGTTCTTAAACCAAGAAGCAAACTAAAAAATTATACATAAAATTCCAGTTAAACATTGATATCCACAAAAAGAAAAAGAAAATTTCAGCTCCAAACTGTATAGACTCAGAAGTGTATAGAAACGTAAATATGTATAAATTGAGATATGCTACCCTTTTAACCCATTAGCAGAAGATAAAAATAACTCATAATCAACGTAAAAACATAATAAATATTATATTCAGATATACGATTTCCAAATTTTGAAACATAAACTTTTTCTTGCTTTTTATTTGGGTTCATTAACTGCCAACCCGAACTAATTTGGGATATAAATGATACTAATGTTGAACCGAATGGGAACAAAGACGAAACTACTAGTTTCTAGAAGGTTTATAATGCCCTATAGGAGGGAACTGTTAAGAAGCAAATTAGACATCACGCAGGAGCAAGTACATCACACAAATTTGCAGAATTCATAATAACTATCTATTTTCCCTTGATCAAATTAATCTATGGAACAAAAGCACACAATCCTAAGAATAATTTTTTGATAAAAACAATCTCAATCACCAAGTCAAAAAGTAAAAGCCCAGGTCAACCTCTGGCTGGAATCCAAAATTTCTTATCCCAAGTTTTTGCTGTTCCATTGGTGTTTAGACAATACAAAAGTGAAATCACAACCATTATGATCATGAAACAAATAAGTGCAAAAGAGAAATAGTAGGAAAGACCAATCTTCAACACTAATTCCACTCTATAACTCCACTCCATAACTAGGCTATCACAGAAATAGTAGGAAAGAGCAATCTTCACTCATCGACACTAATTCCACACTATAATTTGACTATCAGAATTCATTCAAAACAGAAAATCAAAGTAATCTCAATCATTTTTGTTTATAATTCTGTCATAAAAAATATATATATAAAAAAGTACTTTCCGATCAAAACACAACGAAGAAGAATAAAATTGAGCATAAAAAACAGTGTTCTCAATAGGTAGTAAAAGAAAAAGGAAGCGAAAATCCGATGCTAGGCTTACCCAGGGTCACGATTGAGTATGTCACAGATCTCGAGGTTCAAGGCCCAATCAGGGCCTATGAGCATGTCGCTCGTGGCACGTTCCACCAAGGGGTTCACCATCGCTGCTCGCCGACGACGAGAGGATCGATACTTTTCCGGTGCGGTCGAAGAACAATTCCGGCGATACCACACGGATATAAGTAACCGCCCCCGTCTCTCTCTCTCTCTTCTCCCTCTCTCTCCCTATTCCTCCAACGCTGCTGAATTCCGTTGAGGAAAGGTAAGGGTAGAATTGGAATAGAGAAAAAAATCGAAGACCAATAATAACAATGCACGTGTTGGTGTTGAGGTGTGCTTCGCCCTCAGCCAGCGACGCCGACCAAGTTTAATCAAAGTGGTGCATTTTCATACTCCATATAATAATAGCGTCCTCCTTCAGAAGTTCAGTAAAAATATATCAACTAATCTTTTTTAAAAAAATAATAATAATAATCAAACACTTGTTAAACTTTTTATGCATAATTAAAAATTATAAAATAAACCTATTACAAGACTTGGTTGCATAGTAATTTATGTTCCCAAGCTTAAATAAAAATTGATTTAAAATTTTGAGATATAAAATAAATCTAATTTACAAAAATGTTCTTACCTGGAATGATCGAAGCTTGATTTGATCAACAATGGCTGAATCTTGATCACTCGAGGTAAGCTCGGGGTGTGACTAAGGTGAAGCAGAGATAACAATTCAAAAGATGTGAATGTGGAGAGTGGTTCCTCTATTTACGTAGACATCACATAGATTACCATTATCATGATTGTAGGAGCTAATTTGAGAATCTTCCCATGATTTCAGGGATTTTATCAAGTCGTTATTCGTTGGAATGAAGTAAGACTCAATAAATTGGGTCAGATGTGGACTCGATCAGAGAATCTAAAATGAATCAGATTGTGTATGTGATCTAAATTTTGATATTTATGAAAAAAAATATTATTCGGATAAATTTTGGTTTATTCCAAAAATTAATCTTTCAATCTTAGGAATAATGTTTCTAAAAAAAGATAGTAATTCTAACGGCAATAAAAAAAAAAAAACATTATGACAATAGAGTTGTTTTTATTTAAATTAAAAGTTTAGAAGGGAGAAGATGGTGCTTTTCCACAGCTAAAGAATCATCTAAGTACCACATCAATTATAGAAAAATAGAGTGATGATGAAATTTGCTTTTTATCAATCATGTAAATTATTGTTACTTACTACTCAATAATGCATCAGAAATATGCCTTATCAGATTGAAATAACTGCTAAAATTGTTATTCTAAAAAAAACTGCTAATTTTGAAATAACATTATAGAGCAATAAAGGCTATATTAAAAAATAAATAATAAAACTTTATCACAAAAAAAAAAAGAATTACTGTATGATTAAGCCAACGGTCAGGATTAAAAAGTGGGAAGAAAACTGAAAACATATAATTGTGAAGAAAACAAATACTGTCGCCTTTTTCAAAGTAAAATGACATAGTTAATAACCACCCACCAAGTATATTCTCCGCTTGTTTCGATTAAAATGAAGCAAGAAAGCTTTGTACCGGTATTATTATAAGGTTTTATAAGAGTTATGTTGTAAGAAAAATGATTGTGTTATATTATAGAGATTCGTTTTGCGTGCCAAAATTTTTTTTCTGCTGCGGATCCCACAAAATATTGTGTGTGTAAGAAATTTTTTATGATCATATTAAATGATAAACTCAAGATTATATTAAAATTTTAACTTGTCAAAATTGTTTTATCCAATGAAATTTGATGCCTTTTGCAGGAGTTAATTGTTATATTCGCTAAACTGATCCCCAAAAATATTGATCCAGAGAAACTACACAAGGTAATGAGATCAAGTGCACAAAATAAATAAGGTATATAAAAGTAAACATCTTATAAAATATAATATTTCAATCTTGTTATAATATTTTAAATAATTTAATAAATTTACCTTAGAGAGTGTAGATAACTTGTAATGATAAAATATGCTTAAAATATCAATACTTCATAAAAAAATTTGCCAAATTTATGACCCGGTCAATAAAAATTTCAGTCTCTGTAACAGTTGCATTGGAGGCTCCACCATGTCGCTATTGCTATCGTCATTTTGCCGTCCACGCATGAAGATAACCAGCCGGCATAAGGAAAGGACGCCGCCACTTGAATTGTTAGGGATTTTTTTTATTATTGATTTACAAATTGCGCGCTTTGTCATATATAGTAACTGAATGAGACAACGGGAGGGCATTGGTGTGATAACCGGGGTGATTATGTTAGGTTTCAATTAAATTTTATTAAAATATCATGTTACATTTTACTGTGTCATAGCATGGACGGGACACGTGGTAATATCTACATGGCTAATCATTTTTGCTGAACAGTGCATTAAGAATGACTTGAAAAAATACAAATATTCTTGTTGTGATGCTCAATGAGAATAGTTGATCATGCAGACGTTAACATGTGTCCAATTCATACTCCGGATGGCATAACAAGAATGTGACAAAAAAAAATTCAGAATACGATAAATTTTTTCCTAAAAGTGACAAAATGATCATTGTGTCTTGATAACTTCTTTGGAATTAAGATATTTCAATATTACTCGTAACAAAAAAAAAAAGTTATTTCAATATTACTAACTGTACAACCAATGAGAAGCAATTACTGGCACGGTCTTCAAAGATCATACCCATGCCCAAATTTATATGTTTGGAGCTCCATCATAAGATATATTGAAAGAAATTTTTCCTCAATAAGGAACAGGTATGCCAATAGTTGGAAGGGCGGCTTTCATGTCCTCAACAATTAGATTCAAGAGAGCCTGGGTTATAGGTCCTTCATTGCCTACAAGAAATGAATAACAAAATCAAATCAACTCGTAGAAAGGGAAGAATATTCAATCTACTAATGTCTATACACCACAAGAAATGCACGATGAAAAAAAAAAAAAAACTCAAATTATGAAAGCATAAGCAACATCAAATTTAATAATGATTAATATATGACATGTCTAAAGGCCACAATCAAACAATAAAACAAGAGTATTATTTGTAAAAGTTTTAGCCTCAAATGACTAAGAACCGCGTGTATAAAATTTGTTGCAGATACGACCTTTAATGGACAGTAACCAAAATAACAACACTGCAAGAGGATTTTGTAGCATGATCAAACTATCAACACGACCCCAAATAAGGACAATTGACAGGTGGTCCCTTAAACTAGCAGGGAAAGTGACCATGCTTCCTTGAAGTTTTCACTTACATAGAAACTGCACTCTACCATTATTATCAGTAGCTAACAAAACCAGCAGTAAAAAGAAAAACATCTGGTTTAAAGATATCAACGGGCAAGTCGTAAAGAATCAATTCAACCCAAAAGTTTAAGCTGTTAGGTGAGATTACATTAATAGTTTTATATATCTCAACACGGCCCTCACACGAGAGCCCACTGGGCTTGAAGGGTGGACAATGCACAGGTCCACCTACATGTGCGAACAAAGAAATTCCACTTGAAAGAAAGCGGGGGCGGCAAGGATCGAACCCGGGACACGAAGCTCTAATACCATGTGAAGAACCTTTATGCTTTATTATGATAGTTTTTTAAGAACCACATTAACTAGCCACAGAAAGAACATCATACATCCAAGCTTATTATAAGTAGTCAAAACAAGTGTTATATATCACATATTGATCCATATATAACAAATTGAAATGCTTAGAATGTATATATTAATCTAAGTACTAACCATCTCCAATGATCTGCTCATCCCACTGCACTACAGGGCGAACAAGAATTCCACTGCCAAGAAGCATCATTTCATTTGCTTTCTTCCCTTCTTTCACGGTCACGTTTTTCATCCTTATCCCCTGAAGCTTACCCTCCCTCACCAAACACTCAGCAAGGGTTAAAACTCTATTGGCTGTGCATCCACTTAGAATTTTGTCACATTGAGGCATTATAAGTTCATTCTCTTCACTGACAAAAGCCACGTTCATGCTAGGCCCTTCAGCAACAAACCCATCACTGTCAAGCCAAATGCCTGCAAAAGCACCAACTTCTTCAGCTTCCATCTTTGAGAGCACATTTGGAAGGTAATTCACACTTTTAATGGCTGCAAACTGGGGAGGTTTAATGGGAACAGATGAAGTCACCACTTTAACTCCTCTGAAATTAAGCAGTGACAGATCCTGTAATACAATTGCATAAAGAGCCGATTGGTGGCAGCTAGATAGCTCGAAATCTCCAGGTCCTGCTGAGAGCCAATATCTTAGCGATCCATTTCTACACTTGGAAGCACTTACAGTTTGTATGAGTATTCTTCGTATGCTTCCACGATCAAATGGAGGATTTATTTTAGCCATGGATGCTGACCTTAGAAAGCGATCAAGGTGTTGATCTAGATCGTAGAGGTATCTATAATGCATAAAATTCATCACTTGACTGCTTAAAAAGTAGACGGGAAATGAGGATAGATAAATAAGAGACTTTATAGTATGTCATAAATAAGCGTATTTCATGACCGTTAAAGAACCACTCTAACCCAGAAACCTTAAGTTGATAGGTGATGACCATTTTAATAATTTATATTATATTCTCTAACACACCCCCTCACGCAAGAGCCCTTTAGGCTTGAAGCGTGGATATAGCACAAGCCCAAGCCCATTATTCGTCTGCCTTGTGCTGCACAAGCACGTTATTCATCTGTCTTGTGCTGCACAAGCCCATTTTTTTGGTCTGTCTTGTGCTTTTCTTAATTCCACAAATGAGGGGACGATGAGGATCGAACTCGTGACCTCGTGGTCTCTGAAGCTTTGATACATGTTAAAGAACCACTTCAACCCAAAACCTTAAGTTGATAGGTGATGGCCTTTTTAAGGATTTATATTATATTTTCTAAGAATAACTTTGATGAGTATACAAATCATTAAGGACCCTTCATCTAACCAGTTCAACTTTTGAGTTAGATTTTGAGGGAGGGTAAGCTTAGGGGTGTCAAGGATAAAACTATCTTGACCACTTGGTAAGTTGGGGGTTTTATATGTAACACCTTTGTTAAGTAGTAATTCTTGGGGGTTTATATCCAACACCTTGTTTTTTTTTTGGTGAAAACACCTTGTTTATTAAGTAGTAATTCTTCGTCCCTTCTCGGGGGCTTGGGGATTTGCACAATGGAGTTAGTTTTTGTTAACTTTGAAATATTTGTCGGAGGTTATAAGTTTGAGTGAGAAGGGTTCGGGGGCAGTGTTGATGCTTGAAGTATTAAACTAATAGGCGTCAAGTTTGGAATACTCAATAGTATTATCTTCAGCTTAGGAAACGTTAAAGATAATGCAAGTGTTGTAACTTTGGGAACGTATTTCACAAACAATAAAGAACTCGCCAGAACAAGAATATTAAAAGAAAGCATAAAGAAGATAACACAAGGATTTACAGGTTCAGAAACTCAGTATTAGTGAGTTTCATACGTCCTGGGGCCTAAAGAGGGTTAAATGCCCTCTGATTAAGAACTTTATTCAAGATCAGAGAATAAGAAACCAGAGTTTAAAGCATACAAATATAGCTATACAGTAAAGAAATAAAATGAGAATCTAGTTGCAGGAAGTTAACAAGACAACGAAACATGAATATGATGGACTCAAGAAACCGAATCAAGAACCGGTAAAGTAAAAATACAAAAGACGAAGAGAACTTCCCAATCTTGACAAGTTACCAAAGGACACGTTGTTCCTTTCAAAGAACCCCCAAGTCACAAACCGTGAGCTTTACCGTTCTTCGTTGCAGATTATGTTCTCCACCAGTTTGTATACCAAACCGTAAGATCCACCGATCAATCGAACCGTCTTGTTGAGATGAACAAGGTTCTCTAAAGGAGCATAGCCAGATTCACAATGATTCACTCAGTGTTTGCACAAAACACTCATACTCACAAACCCTAGCAGAGAGCGTTTCTTATTCTTTGAGAGAGAGAGAGAAAAAATATCTGAAAAGTGAGCAGCACACACACATCACGCGCACAGCAAGAAAGGGCACCATATACCATTAAGCCATCACACTCAAAACGGCAGCGTTTTGATGTGTTGCTTAGTGTATAAGGGTCCATCATTCAGCTGAATGGGTAATGCACAATGGGCCATGGACATTTATGTTCGGCCCACAGATAAAGGAGCCCACAGTCAAACAAAGGAAACAGCCCACAACAAAGAGTTTGTATAGAGAAACAAAGAGATACATTGTTTAGGAAATAACATATATTTATATCCATATACTACAAAACTCCACCTATTTTCTAAACAAAAAACCAGAATAAAAAACATCAAATCAGATTTGGTATAGGCATTTAACCCATAGGCCCATATGCAATGCATGATCATGGTGGTTCAATTTTTAGCAAACCTAGAGCATCTCTAAATTTGCTAACAGGTACAGATTTAGTAAAGATATCTGCAGGGTTAATAATGCCAGAAATTTTATCAACAATTACTTGTTCACTAGCTATTATCTCCCTAATGAAATGAAGCCTAACATCTATATGTTTTGTTCTTTCATGGAAAGCAGAATTTTTAGAAAGATGTATTGCACTTTGTGAATCACAATTTACCTTTGGTGGGTCCTTACCTAAACCCAACTCACCTACTATACCTCTTAACCATATGGCTTCCTTGACAGCTTCAGTCAATGCCACATATTCAGCTTCTGTTGTTGATAATGCTACAATGTGCTGAAGATTGCATTTCCAGCTCACCACATTACCTCCCACAGTAAACACAAAACCAGTTAGTGACCTTCTTTTATCTAGATCAGCAGCATAATCAGAATCACAATATCCAACAATATTAAAATTATTTGAATCAGATGCAGAAAAATTCAAGCAACAGTCAATTGATCCATTTAAGTATCTAAGTAACCATTTAACTGCACTCCAGTGCTCTTTGCAAGGTTTACTCATAAACCTGCTAATCATGCTAACTCCATATGCTATGTCTGGCCTTGTGCCAATCATAGCATACATTAGACAGCCAACAGCATTTGAATAGGGAACTAATGACATATACTTTGTCTCTTCAGGAGATAATTCTCCAGAGACAGCTTTGAGTTTAAATTGAGCACCTAATGGAGTGTTAACAGACTTGGATTGATGCATCTCAAAGATTCTAAGAACCTTCTTCACATACTCAGACTGGGATAGAGATAAATGTCTATCTCCCCTTGTCCTTGTAATTTCCATGCCAAGAATCCTTTTGGCTGGACCAAGAAATTTCATTTCAAATTCCTTTTTAAGCATATTCTTAACAGAATTTATTTCACTTAAGTTTTTAGATGCAATCAGCATATCATCCACATATATCAACAAATAAATGTAACAGTCATCATGCAGATTTTTAAAATAGACACAATGATCAAAGTTACTTCTAACAAAACCTTTTGATAAAACAAAATCATCAAAACGTTTATACCATTGTCTGGGTGCCTGTTTGAGACCATATAATGATCTCTTGAGCAGGCACACCATGTTTTCTGTTCCCCTCTTTACAAAGCCCTCAGGCTGTTCCATATAGATTTGCTCATCAATGTTGCCATGGAGGAAGGCAGTCTTGACATCAAGCTGCTCCAGTTCTAAATCATAGGTAGCAACAGCAGATAGCATCAACCTTATTGATACATGTTTGACTACAGGTGAGAAAATCTCATTGTAGTCAATTCCTTCAACCTGGGAGTACCCTTTTGCCACTACCCGAGCCTTGAACCTAGCTGGTTCCACTCCAGGTATCTCAGGTTTTCTTTTATAAATCCACTTACAACCAATTACTCTCTTTTTCTTTGGTCTCTCCACCAGAACCCAGGTGTTATTTCTCTTTAAAGAGTCCATTTCATCATCCATAGCCTTCAGCCAGCTATCCTTGGATTCCACTCTCATAGCCTCTTTAAATGTAGCAGGTTCATCCAACTCAAGCACATCCCCAACTTGTAAGGCATATGCAACCACATCAGCATGTGCAAACCTGCTAGGAGGTCTTATATTCCTCCTAACTCTGTCTCGTGACAGCAAGTAGTTATCAAGATCACCATTACCCTCTTCAACCTGTCCACCATCATCAAGTGGACCAGTTTCAAGCTCTGGTTGATTAGGAACAGCAGGCTGTTCCCTCAGTTCTTCACCATCAGCATGCTGCCCAGGTATGGCAGCTTGCTCCACCTCAAACTGCAAGGTTCCAGGTGGTTGAGAAGAACTGGACTCACTCACAATGTCTTTGTAGAAAGTATTTTCTTTGAAAATGACATCTCTACTAACAACACACTTTCTTTCAGCTACAAGCCAAAGCTTGTAACCTTTTACACCAAGGGGATAGCCTATAAAGACAGACTTTAAGGCTCTAGGACTCAATTTATCTTGCCTAATATGCATATAGGCAAGACACCCAAAGGGTTTTAGGTGACTTAAATTGGGTGGCTTATTTGACCAAAGTTCCATTGGGGTCTTAAAGTCTATGGTGGAGGAGGGACACCTATTTATCACATAGGTGGCTGTAGCAACAGCCTCAGCCCAAAACACCTTGCCTAGACCAGATTCAGCAAGCATGCACCTTACCTTATTTAAGATTGTCCTATTCATCCTCTCAGCCACCCCATTTTGCTGGGGTGTTTCAGCACAGGTCCTATGTCTTTGGATCCCATGCTCCTTGCAAAAATCAGAAAACTGATTGTTGCAAAACTCTAAGCCATTGTCAGTCCTAAGGACTTTAACCCTTTTTCCAGTTTTATTTTCAACTAGGATTTTCCAATCCTTAAAACTGACAAAAGCTTGATCCTTATGTTTAAGGAAATAAGTCCAGACCCTTCTGGAATATGAGTCAACTATTGAGATAAAATAGTGACATCCAGATAAAGAGCTGGGGATATTTGGTGATCCCCACAGGTCTGAGTGGACATACTCCAGCACTGTCTTAGAGGTATTATTAGCAGCAGAAAAGGGGAGCTTGTGAGTTTTTCCCAAAATGCAATTTTCACAAAATTCCACACTGGTTCCCCCTTTTGAGCTAATAATACCTTGCTTATACAGCTCAGACAGCCCCTGATTGCTGATGTGTCCAAGTCTCCTATGCCAGAGAATGGACTCATCAGTGTTAGCAGCTGCCACACAAGCCTTTTGTGTGACAGCCTGGCCTTCTAAAATATAGAGGCCATTCACAAGTTTTCCTCTCATGAGAACTTGTGATCCCTTGACTATATCAAGTGATCCTTGCTTACTTCTAAAGTCAAGGCCACTAGAGTCAAGCATCCCTAAGGAGATAAGGTTTCTCCTTAATGTGGGAACAAATCTTACTTCCTTTAAGATTTTACAGCTGCCATCATTCATTTTGAACATGACAGACCCCACACCTTTTATTTCACACACTTGGTCATTCCCCATTAGGACTTTGCCACCTCTTTGGAACTCCAGCCCACTAAGCCACTCTTTTCTGGGTGTCATATGGTATGTACACCCAGAATCCATCACCCATTCAGTTTCAAAGGTTTTATCAGACAGAACCAGTGCTTCCACACTGTCAAATTCAGTGAGTACATTTGCATACTCAGTTTTACCTTGCTGTTTGGGGACACTCTTAGGATTTTCAGGGCAATTCCTTTTCAGGTGGCCCTCTTTATGACAGTGCCAACATACAAGCTTAGCTTGTGATTGGCCTTTATTCTTGTCTTGGTTTCCCTGGACACTTTGGTTACCTTGGGGAACATGATTGTTGTTCCCCTTCCTTTTATTGTTTGATTTTTCCTTTTTATTTCCCTTCCCTTTAACATACAGGCCTTCAGCAGTGGGCTTTTTATGAGAATTTATTTCAACTTCTCTAGCCCTCAAGGCCTGAGTTATTTCATCAATGGTCATATCCCCCTTACTGTATTTTATAGCATCCTTAACTCCTCTGTAGGAGTCAGGAAGAGAATTCAAGAGGATCAGAATTTGATCCTCATCAGAGGCAACAGCCCCTGCATTCTCAAGTTGTAGAGTCAACCTAGTGAATTCATCTAGGTTGTCCTCTAGACACTTACTGGGATCCATCTTGAAGGAAAAAAATCTTTCCTTCAAGAACATTTTATTGGGGGCTGACTTAGTTTGATACAGACTCTCTAACTTCACCCAGAGCTCATGAGGGTCAGTAATCTTGCTAACCCTACGCAGTACACTATCAGAGATATTGACAACTATAAGGCTATGGGCTAAAGATAGAAGGTTCTTCCTCTCTTTTGGTGTCAAGGTTTCAGGCAGGTCTTTTTCAGCTCCAATAGCATCTTCGCATTTTTGCTGAACCAACACAGCCTTCATTTTAATTTTCCACATATTAAAATCACTTCTCCCATCAAACTTCTCCACCTCCAGCTTAGTGATGCCCATCGTGCCGAACCTCCACAGCCAAGGAAGCAAACCGAATGGAAGAGGGGGGAAAAAGAAAGATAGACACAGAAATAGGACAGGAAGAGAAATGGAACCTAAGCTCCTGATACCACTTGTTGTAACTTTGGGAACGTATTTCACAAACAATAAAGAACTCGCCAGAACAAGAATATTAAAAGAAAGCATAAAGAAGATAACACAAGGATTTACAGGTTCAGAAACTCAGTATTAGTGAGTTTCCTACGTCCTGGGGCCTAAAGAGGGTTAAACGCCCTCTGATTAAGAACTTTATTCAAGATCAGAGAATAAGAAACCAGAGTTTAAAGCATACAAATATACTATACAGTAAAGAAATAAAATGAGAATCTAGTTGTAGGAAGTTAACAAGACAACAAAACATTAATATGATGGACTCAAGAAACCGAATCAAGAACCGGTAAAGTAAAAATACAAAAGATGAAGAGAACTTCCCAATCTTGACAAGTTACCAAAGGACACGTTGTTCCTTTCAAAGAACCCCCAAGTCACAAACCGTGAGCTTTACCGTTCTTCCTTGCAGATTATGTTCTCCACCAGTTTGTACACCAAACCGTAAGATCCACCGATCAATCGAACCGTCTTGTTGAGATGAACAAGGTTCTCTAAAGGAGCATAGCCAGATTCACAATGATTCACTCAGTGTTTGCACAAAACACTCATCCTCACAAACCCTAGCAGAGAGCGTTTCTTATTCTTTGTGAGAGAGAGAGAAAATATCTGAAAATGAGCAGCACACACAACGCACACAGCAAGAAAGGGCACAATATATCATTAAGCCATCACACTCAAAAACGGCAGCGTTTTGATGTGTTGCTTAGTGTATAAGGGTCCATCATTCAGCTGAATGGGTAATGCACAATGGGCCATGGACATTTATGTTCGGCCCACAGATAAAGGAGCCCACAGTCAAACAAAGGAAACAGCCCACAACAAAGAGTTTGTATAGAGAAACAAAGAGATACATTGTTTAGGAAATAACATATACATATATCCATATACTATGGTAGAGTTTGATGGTAAAGTTTGATGGCCAACAGTTTGGTCTTTCCAAAGTCTCTTAGTCGTAATCTTTACCAAAAAAATAAAAAAAAATAAACTCAAACTAAAACTAAAAACCAAAACAAAAGAGAACCCGAGTGAGGTAGAAATGGGGCAACAGAGAAAAGAATCTTGAAGGAATTTTTACCTTTAATCTTTGACGTGGCCACTCCATTGAATTTGGATCCCAATTCACATTCTTCATTTCTTTGGTCCCTGCCATGCTGCACATGCCGTGAAATAAATCAACATGTTGCTGACTGTGTATATAATGGATCTCAGAAACTCCCATGCCCCCCAATCTATGCTTTCTTTAAACAACAGTGTTTTTATTTACCAAGTTAACAGAAGGGGAAAACAAGTATTATTATGTCATGGAGGAGAGAATTTAATGTGGGACAGACCACCATTTTCTAGGTGGTCCCTTAGTGTAAATGTGAGGATAAAATTGGAAAAGAAGAAAAATAACTGGGGTAAAAAGGGAAAGAAAAAATTTGTGTTGTGAGAGGGAGCACCAAATCATTGGGTGATCCTGGAGCATAGAAAATATTTCCGTCATGGAGACAATCAATTGTGGGGGCCACGATTTTTTAAATAAAAAAAAAGTAAAAGAATTGATGGATCCACTTTTATGTGTCCGTAGAAAAATTGTTTGTGTCATTTGAAAGAAGAAAAACATTACTCTTAAAAGAAACATCATCTAATTTTCTTCCTGTAGTTGGTGAATAAATCTTTGGTACTGTACCAAAGATTCAGTACATCCCACCAATGAAAATATTACATATTAGGTAAAATTCTTTTTTTTTTTTCCTTCAAATTTTTTTTTCTCTCCTTTGATGTGTAATACTCTCATTGATGAAATGCATTGAATGTAGGTATAACAGCATACTTGGGGTCAGATGAACTGAATATCCTTCATGCCACTTGTTTATTTGTTATTAGCTGCTGCTTTTTTTTCTTTTTCGTTTTTGTATACATCCACTTGTTTGTTTAAATACGTGGATTCGGCTATGTTTGGCAACCGGTCTGATTGGAATCTCGTTGTTGGCAATGTAATCTAAAAATGAAACTCCCCCATGATTCCACTCTTTTACTGAAAATACCATGTCCATATTATCGTCAAATTTTAGCAGCTGTATATCAAACAAAAATACATGACTAAGCTCTCCTGCCACTAACAAGGCAGGGAGAAATCACATGGAATATAATAGCAACCAGAAAAATATTGACTTCCCCCACATGCAAACCACTCTGGATTCTCCTGGCAGAGACAACATCTTGTTTCCGGCCTCTACCTATTATTTTTTCTTTTTTTGAAATATTTTAATCAATTCATCACTTGACGACTAATCAAATTCAGTACAGATCTCGAAATTAAAACTTTAAATTTCTCCTAAAAACAGTACTGAGAATAATCGCACACATACTGTCACCCTACCTGTTTAATTCTCTGGCCACTTTCTATTCTTGTCAGTTATAAATTTAGAAACTGCTAGTCAATATAAAAAATTAGAGACATCGATTGTAACATCCCGGTCTCGAGCCGGTTCAATTAACATACATATGATACAAACAGAAACAACAGAAGACTTAACTTACGAAAATACGAGCTAACTTTTTGTTTTTCTTTTTTTAAACTTAATTAACATGACATATCACATTGCATACTTCTTCTAATTTAATTCTTATTTGACGGAGACGAAAATCGGACAGAGTAACCTCTGTAAATTGGACAACTGGGGATTTGCAAATCCCACTCTCAAGGTATCCTGATAGACAATTTCTACAATATATATTTTCAGACATACCAGATATCCATATAGGATCATATACCCATCCATGGGCGCATACATAACTTGGCTCCGTGCCACTATGTCTAACAGCATGCAATTTCAGCACATTCATGTATCTGAATATACAAATGAACATGCATCAAATATGAACACATATACAAAACATATACGCACCATATATTGTATAATGGATCAAACATCATGATCACCAAATGAATAGAACACTATACAACAATATATGTTCTCCAAAAATAACATCTATAATAAATAGTAGCCTCCGGCTACCCAGAACTCCATATCCTCATACTAGTACCTCTAGCCACGGGTAGTGTCCTTGTCCCATGAGGGCTCTTCAATTAACTGTGTTCCTGAAATCATATACCCAAACGGGATTAGAGACGAATCTCTAGTAAGCTCCAGGTTTATAGAGAACTCTCCATACCCTGAGCTCACTTCCTGCATGACAGTCAGCTACATGATATACAAAACATCATATAAGCAAATATCATAGCTGAACATATCTCATATAACATATCATGTAATCCAATATCATAACTAAACCAAGCATATACACAAAACTTATCAGAGACGTACGCAGTCATTCCCAAGGGATGACCCCAAGCGGAAATCAACGCACATAACAAATATCTTTTACAAAAATCATCACAATACTCACATCAGAACAAAACATGTTATCTCATAGACGTACGCAATCATTCCCAAGGGATGACCCCAAGCGGAAATCAACGTACGTGTTCCCAAGGGATAACCCCAAGCGGAACCAGAACATATCGGAGGCGTACATCGTCAATCTCAGGGAAACCCCAAGAAGACATCAGTGTACATAGGATCAATGGCCAAAGATCATCACATAACAGAGGTGTACACAATCAATCCCAAGGGAGGACCCCAAGCGGAAAGCAGTGCACAACGGAAATAGAGTAACTCAGAGGTGTACACTATCAATCTCAGGCAAAACCCAAGAAGACATCCGTGTACCAAAAGTCAATACAGAAATCATATCATAATCAGTCTTATCATATCATATCACATCATCATATAGCTCTATATGAATGCATCTATATCATATATCTCATATATATCATACAACCTGACCACAGTCCGTACACTATGGCGGAACACAAAGTAGGAGTGAACCCCATAAACATAGAGCTTACCTCTCGGAGCTTTACAATTTGCTTACTTGAAGAACAAGCTACTTATCTTGCTCCACGAGAATCCAAACGTTCACAATCCCTAGGCACACCTAGAGAAGGAATTCAACACAAAACTTAATAAAATGATATAATGCCATGTAAATATACAAGACACAAACTTTATTGTTTATTTTCTTTTTACTTAATCATATTAAGTCATGAGTGAGTGGTTCTTTCTTCAACAAATCCCCACAAAATTCCACATATTCGATTAGTCTTAGGATAGTCCCAAAAGGCCTTCAGAACACTCATTACTCCTCTTAGCACCTAAAGGCCTATTTTTCTCAATTTAAGACAAAGTGCCCATTACCAAGGAGCTATAAGATTTCTCTTTGTGTAGTGCCTAAGCCACCTATGTAAATTATTTTACGCATATAAGTGTTCTCACTTTGCGAAATAATATCTCCGAACATATACCTCCTTTGAAAATGGCCAAAACTCATTTTAGGGCCATACAAAGGAGCTACCTTATTTTCTTTTTTATTTCACCAAAGCAAAGGTCCATATACCTTAGAATTTTATTCCACGCATAAAAGATGCTCAATTTGTAAAACAGTAACTCATAGCATATACTTCCTTTGTAAATGGCTAAGAGGCACATAAAGGAAATCATGCCAACTTCATGATTCCAATGCTTTAGTCCATCAAATTCAAGTTTATCACACACCTCTAATCTAAGATTCATTAATTCATATATACGATACTGTTCACCTCTACAGCACTATTCATGTATACGTCACTATTCACGTATACGACACTATTCAAAAATACAGTATATTTAATTTTCCAAATACATTTTCACCGTTAAAATTCTCATCTAAACACTTTTCTCAACATGAGCTAAACTTGAATCAAGCTCTAACATGTTCAATCAAACCAAATTTTCAAAATGAAAACCTAAATTCAATCTTCATAAAAACATGAAAAGGAAGGGAATTTCTTACCACAATGCACTCTAGAACAAACTAGAGATGAGATTCTAAGCTCACATGACCTCAAGCTCCGTCAAAATCCATCTTTTCCATGAAATTCGAAATCTTTGGGGGAAGAAGATCTCTCTCTACAGTAAAACCCACCCCGAAATACTAGTACCAATGGGTTCCTCTCGAAATTTCTCACAGGTTTGGCTTTGGAACAGAGTGATTTGGAGATCTCTAGCTCAAGTTATGAATTTTGGAAGATTTAAAACCAAAATCCTCTTTCCTTTCCTTTTTCGTTTTTGTCTCTGCCGTGAAGAAGAACTGTGAATAGTGACTCATTTGAGTCACTTATATCAGTTCATTATACCAGCGGGTATAAGCTCATCTATCTACATACCTCTATTCATTACCAAACTTCACCCAATAGACTAGAATATTTTTCTAGTCATATTACTAACTTTACTTTTACTTTTCGGGTAACTTTGTTTACCCGTATTTTTACCCCTTAACTGTCATTTTAACTCGTTTTTCACCAAAGGTGACTTTATTTCTTTTAGTTCTAATTATTCTTCCATATTAAATCCACATCTACTAGTGAGGGTTATTATATCGATAAGAATTGACACCAATTTGATAGAAACGAGATTTACTGATGATAAACGCCTTAATCTAGAAAATGAGACTAAAATGGGCAGTGAAGAAAAGTATATCAATGTGATATTTGGAAGAAACCCTCTACTTTCATGAAGATACACACAATCGTCCAAAGTTTCTTAAGAAAGAGGCACTTCCTATAGCATATAGGAAGACCTGAGGTTTAAGTATTTCAAGGATGCACATCATTTAGCAGAAAATGTTTTTAATTTCCTTGGAATCCCTCTAATTTCTCACAGAAGCCTGCAATCATCGAGCATTAGGTTCCTCCAAAAAGTGACATTATTTGATGGATGCATTAAGAATAGTGAAATTATTCAACGATTGGTTCAAATCTTTCACATTGGCAAACCATGTAAATCAGAAGGAATTCATCTGATGTATAGCAGTATAAGGTAATAAGATTTCTGTGTTTGAAGACACCATTTCACCACAACCCTAATTACCCTACACATCTTCAAGTATGCAATACTTGGGAGACTGAACCATTCCACATAATTGCAGTTCGAACATTCGAAGCTAAGAAAGTTTCCAATTGCAATGGCAATTCTTTATGGTACTACCAATTACATGAAGCTCTATTATATTTTCCATCGACCCTGATATTTCTGGAAAACTCTCAAAAATTAAGCAATGTGAAAGACTGAGTTGAGTCTGATTGGTTGATAAGTACAAAGCTTGCAACAAACAGCAACCAAGATTCTAAGTTTATCTAGAAAGCCAACTGACTTGTGAATTTCAATTAAATTCTTACAATGTTTAAAAGAGAATTTTTCTAAATTCGGGAGGCCAGATTCATCAAGTAAATGAGCTACTGAAATCAAAAATTGCCAGAAATATGAACCTCTGCAGCAAAGGGAAAAAGAAAAAAGGAGCCAAATGAATGATCATAAGAATTTAAAGTAAATTTATTAATGTACAAGGACACTGACCCTCATACACATGACATTTGCCTGAATTAGTTTATCATTAAGCAACTATCAGGTAACCCAAGTATGGCAAGTTTCTTTGGATGAAAATCAAATGGTAAAGATGGGGAAGGATATCCCTACCATTTAAGCACCCTTAAGCTAGGCAGAAGATGTGTGGAGCCTATGAAAAAGGACAATTTCTAATAATAAGAGTTTTTAGGTTTTCCATCTTCTTCAAGGCCTCTCCATCGCAATATACTTCCTTACCCAGGGAAATCCTTTTAAGACGAAAGCACAGATCAATCACAATACATTTATATCATTCATATATGTTAGGAACTCAACATTCATATTCAGACATTCACATATTATAAACAAACAAAAAAATTAAATTGTAAATTGATACTGTCAACAAAAGATTAGAAACAGAGGGATAAATATAATATTGTTTAGCATATATAATAGTCAAATAAGATAAATCAAGGCTGCAACTGAAAACTCAAACCATCATACCAGTTAATTACTCACCGTACTTTCTTCTAAAATTTGAATTAGAGCTTTAGAGATCCATAACCTACCATGCTCCCCAGGCTCATTTGGTAACTCTTTTCGGGCAATTTCTCAACCCGTCTCTTGTATCAAGTCATATAATGTCACAAGACCATCATGAATCTACGGAATTGGTGGAATAGGTAAAACAACAATGGCCAACAGTGTATAATTTGATCAATAATGTTATAAAACTCGGAATTTATGGAATTGGTGAAATGTGTGATTTCTATTTATTTGAATTTATTCTTCTATTTGAATTCCGAGTTTTATATACTTTCTCTGATTGCTGTTTCTGAGTTTAATTTTTTGTTAATTTTTTTATTTTTTTCTCTGGAATAGTGATAGCTTGATTTTTGTGTGTGTTAAGATTTCTATTTTCTGCCATGTTTTATATAGTTGTTTTGTCATTTAATTTTTTAGTTTATTGTTTCATAGCTGTTAATTTGTTTCTTAATTTTTTCGTGTCAGTCTTTTATTTTTTTATTAGTTTCATTCCTTTAGTTTGTATTTTTTTTTACTATTTTACAATTCTGTTTGGAGATACTGTTGCTGTTCAATTTCTTTTTAGTTCTGGTTGTTGTTTATTTTATTTTATTTTTAGAAAATACTGAATAGGAATTTTAGTTGTTTAAGCTAGTCAAGTTTAATTTATTTTTTTTAGTTCAAAGGGTGCATGGGTGCATCTCCACACCCTTTCTTAGAAGTTTTTGACCCTGAACCTGAGAGGACCTTTAGGCTTAGAAGAAGAACACATAGAGCAAATAGGCAAATTCCAAATCCAGCTTTTGGAGAATGTAAGAAATGGAAATGAGAATGAAGGAGGACCTGAGAGGATAGAGAACCAGCCAATAGATGACAATGATAGGTCCATGGTGGATTTTATTATACCTGTGTTGGACCAAGTTATAACACCTAACATTTCTAAGTTTAAATATTAGTATATTAAATGAAAATTAAAGAGAAGGATTAGTGAAAATCCTGAATATAAGGCCAAAATACCAAGAAATGGCAAAATGGCAAATTAGCCATGCACACAACCCTAGGAAGGAAATTGAGTAGAAGGTCTCAGATGATAACAATAACCCTGAAAATGGATTCAGAACGAAAAATTGGGTGGTTAGACAAGTTTCAGAAAATGCAATGAATAGTATTCTACTGGGTCAAAATATCGCAGTACAGTTGCACCGTAAAGCGTGCCGATTGAGTTTTGAGCTCTAGGTTTTAAATATGAGTAATAAATGGTTTTTAGAACTAGGGAATATGATTTCGGATAAAATTTGATGGAAATAAGTAAGTTTGGGGAAGCGTTGCAACGACGCGCGCAATAACTTAAAATAGCATTTTCTCCGAACGACCGGAAAACTCCGGATTCATTTGATCAAGTATAATTAAAGGACAATGGTTAATGTTAAAAATTAGAGTTTCTTAATAGGTTGTGAATTTATGGACATTTAGTGGAATCGGGGGGAAATTCAAATAAGTTTGAAATCGCGTGACGTGGCGGTGGGCCCCACCTCACTTAAGTAACTTGACACATGCGACTCCATGTCACTATTCACTCTCCTCCTTCCTCTCTCTCCCACCCGCAGCCTCCATTGTTCTTCATGCAAGTTTTTGTCGAAAACTTGTTTCACTCCTAACTTGATCATTTCTCCACCAAATCAAGTGACATTTGGCTTGAAACTTGATGCAAATCACCTTCCAAACCCATTGGTTGTACCCTTAAGCCTTGAATCCCCCTAGATTTTGAGAAAAACCCTCCCCAAAGCCGCGAACCTTTTCTTTAGATTTGTGTTCTTGGTGGTGATTGATGCTGCAATGGTTAAGTATGTTTAGGAGGAGCCTTGTGCCAAGCTTTTGAGTAAGTTTCCTTGCATTTCAATGGTTTAATCTTTGATTGTGTTTCATGAACCCTAAAGAGGGTTTGGTTGATTGATGTGTTTAGAGAGCTCAAATGGAAAATGCTTGTACATGAATGTGTCTTAGAATGATGTGTAGTAGCCATAAATGCAATAAAAATTATTGATGAAAAATGTGAATTTTTAACTTAGAGAATTCTGAGGATGTCATGACTTTGGATTTGAAATTGTTGTTAGGATGGTATAATGGGATTGTGGTATGGTTATATGATGATATAATAGGATTGTATGAGGTGTGAAGTGGTTAAAATTGATGGAAATTCCTTGGATGTATACCATTGTGTAATTCGGCCATTTAGGGAAAATTAGGGATTTGATGTTATTGACATTGCTTGGATGATGTATCATGTGTTAAATGGTAATTAGATGAGTTGTGTGGTGGTTGGAAGGTTGGAGAATCAATGAAAAATAATTGATGGTGTTGAGAGTTATAAAGGAACCTATAGCGAAATATTAGGCAAAACGATATTTAGATGACGTAAAATAAAAAGTGGCACTTGATATGGCCTTTTGGCAACCTAAAGATGCCTAAAAAAATGGGAAATAAAATTTAGAAAAAAAAACTCAAATTTACACTACTTTTGCCGAACCTACAAGGTGTAGGGGAGGTTTTTAACGTTTTTCGTATTCTGATAGAATTGTCGTGTACTAATGATTCGTACATGGTTGTTGTAGGTTGTCGTACGTTGATTTGGACCCTGAACCGTGAGTCGGTGGATTTCCCTTGGTACTGGACCAAGTGGGATTGAGGTAAGTGATTGGGATCATGCTTATATAATTGGTAACTTGCATGTGTTCGTATGAGTTTTAAGTAATTGGGAATGTCCTCTAGAGATTGTTGCTTTTACACAAGAGAGCATTCAATATTTGGTTAGCAAGATACCTCCCAAATTAGGAGATCCAGGAAGTTTTACAATTCCTTACACCATAGAAGACCATTACATAGTGATGTGCCTTCAGCACATAAGTAAATTCAAGCCAAAAAGAGAAAGATAATGAGCTATTCCTCATTAAAAAGGCAACATTTCTTGTTGTATTTCTTAAATTCCAATTTCAAAAGTGTGCAACTGATTTTATGCTCATTTTGCAGGAAAAGCAAACAAATCTGGAAGAAAAATGAGGATTGGCCAAAGTGAAGACCCATGCTGACAGCGTGGGATTGACGCTGATGGCGTGGGAATCCAGAAGGATCCACGCTCATGGCGTGGGATTGACGATCATGGCATGGGAGACCAGAAGCATCCACGCTCACAGCGTGGGATTGACGCTGATGGCGTGGAAGGTCAGAGGCATCCACGCTCATAGCGTGGAACTGACGCTGAGAGCGTCAGTTGCGGAAGCCACAACCGTGTTTTCAAAGGGAAAAATTGGAAAAAGAAGAAATATTTTATATAAATGAGGAATTAGGTCATGAGAAGGCAAAGAATATACTTTCTGATCAGGAGGAGAAAGACCGTCGGGTGCAGAAGCTCAGATCTGCGTTCTTGTTCTTAGTTCTTCGTTCATCATTTTGTAATTTACAATTTTTGTTGAATTTTATTTGAGATCAGCCATGACAATGGTTGGCTAGATCCTTATTATTGTGGTAAGGGTCACAACCCTGAATGTGAACCCCTTGTAGTTTGGATCTAATTTATATATGTTTATCTATTTGCATCTATTTTCCTTCGTTCTTCATCTCTTTGTTCTTTTAGATCTGATCATTCTAACAGATCACTAGGGTTAGGATTCGCAATAGGAATATTGGGATCCTAATTCCTGACAAGGTGGAAAATAGCTTTTCATGTATGCACTAGGGATAGGCTACATGAATCGCAAACGTGAAAGATTCACCGATTTATGTGTTTAACCTGAAAAAGAATCACTAAGGGATTAGGGTTCTAATAAGGGTTAATAAGGTTAAGATCACTAAGGAATTAGGGCTTAACCGATAAAATAAAAGATGGTGAATCGTTTGATCAATGGGTAAATCATATGTAAATTTACATTCAGATTACAAGGTGGGGATCAAACAGGTGTTTGTACTCTCACTTCAATATTTTCGCAATTGTTTTTCCAACCCCTAATTTTGTGCAATCTGTTCATCTGTTTTCAGAAAACCCTAAAAATACACAATTTACTTTTTAATTTACTTTTTGTTTAAATCAACAACAATTGCCACCTCTCTTGATCCGTTCAACTTAAGGGGACTAGTTATTGTAGTACTTGGTCTACAATCCCTGTGTAGACGATACTTTACTTATCACTTTTATTACCTGGAACGATCGGTATACTTGCCGAGTTCGCAACAAGTTTTTGGCGCCGTTGCCGGGGATTGTAATTTCCAATATTATAAATAACCGTTGATCTTTGAGCTTGAATATTGTTTTTATTTTTATTTATTTATTTAATTATCATTTTAGGGTTTGTTCTATCTTGATCTGCATTTTGCAGGTATTACTGACCATCTTCTTTGAGTTTTATGCGAGGTAGATTTGCTCCTGGAGATCTTGTGCTTGATCCTGAAATCACAAGGGCTGAAAGAAAGCTGAGAAAAGTTGCCAAGCAGATAATTTGGGAAGGTCCGATTAGTGAACCTGATCAATCCACACAAGATATGGCGAACCATAATAATGCCGGAGGAGGTCCCAACAATCAACCTCCTGCAGCAGAGTTGATGGAGTCGATTTTGGCTCCAATGTTCACAAGGCCGGATTCTAGTGTTGTCCGGCCACAGATTCAAGCCAACAATTTTGACATCAACCTATCTCTTATCAACTTGGTGGAAAAGACTCTTTTAGTGGTGAGGATTACGAAGATCCTCACGATTTCATGGACAGATTTCTAAGAATCTGTGACACCACCAAGCGTAATGTGGTGTCTGATGATGAAATCCGACTTCGGTTATTCCCTTTTGCTATAACAGGGAAAACTCTTAGATGGTTGGACCGACAACCACCAAATAGCATTAGAACATGGGGTGAGTTGGCAGCCAAATTCTTTGCTGAACATTTCCCTCAGGAAAAATACAATAAATTGGTGAATGAAATCACCAACTTTATTCAGGAACCGGGAGAGACCCTCTGTGCAGCTTGGACAAGATTCCAAGAATTAATTAGAAAATGCCCCCAATATGACTTTCCAGATGAGAAGAAAGTCAGAGTCTTTTACAATGGGATGACACCAGATACTAGAATGATTGTCAATGGTGCAGCTGGTGGAACCATAGGAGGAAAGACTGCAGCTGAAACTCTGGAGCTGATTGACTACATGGCACGAAATGAAAATGCCTCAACAGAAGTACAGTTGTAACATCCCGCATAATTAGTAATATACATAAGTACTATATGTAGAATTCGGATGTATGGTTTAGGTGGGATGGCTTGCGAATTGTGTGACCTTTATCCTTGGACAAGACTAAGGTAATTAATTAAATTAAATCATAGGAGGGTACATATGTAGACATGTGAATTTATTAAAATCATATGAGTAATGTGAGTGTGTGTTAGAAGGCTTTAGTGTTTATTGGACTTTGGAAGTGGGCTAGTGTGTGTGTGGACTTGTCACTATTGGACTTGTGTGATTGGGTTCTTTGTGTGTGTGGCCAATGGCTCAAGGATGGCTTTTGGACCTACCTTGTTTCAGCCCAAAGTTGTGACCATTCATAATTCCCTAAGCCTTGTCCAACAAGGTGTCTTGTGTATCTAGAAACTTTCACATGGCAAGTGTAATTTCCACTCATTCTTGCGTAAAAGGACCTAGAAAAAATCTGCCAACTTCTTCCTTGTTTGACCGCCACATCACCTAGCTTGTGCACCATTTGGATTCAACTTCTTTGCATGAAAGACACATGCACTCCTTAGCACCATTTTGGGCTGCATACACCTCATTTAGGCGCACATGTAGAGAGTCTTGGATCAGATTTCTTGTGTCACAAAACTGCCTAACTTGTTGACTTGGAGAACCACCTTACACCTTCCATCATGAGACTGCCATGTGCAGATTTTTGCATGCTTTTGGCAGTCCATCATGAGCCAAACCTGCCCTTGCTTCCTCATACATCATAAGTAGGGTCTTGGGGCTGCATCTTCATCATTTTATGCGCACAAGACAGCCCCAAAATCAGAGTTTAGGCTGCCACAAATCAGTGCTCATGATGCACCTCCCTTCCCCTCCATCTTGTGTGCGCCTAGCTTGCTTGATGTGTGAAAAATTCTGACTTAGGACAGCTTTCAAATCTGAACATATCTTTCCTCACTCCTTGCATGTGCATAGAGTACTTTAGAAGCAACCTTGTGTGCAGCCCCACTTCTTCAAGCAACCAGAATTTGCATGATGTTTAATCATTGCAACCTTTCCCTCACTTCTCCTTAAGTATGCGCACACTAGAGAGCCTCCTCACCTTACACAAGTGCAGCCAAGTCCTTCCTCATTCCCTCACTCTCCTAGCCGAACCTACAAGCATTCTTGGAGCAAGAAAGACCAAGCCAACTCCCTCCTTCCCTCACCATCAAACCGTGGCCTAGACACAAGTGAAGTGTGAGTTTCTCCTCTTTTCCCTCTCACTGTCCAGCCTTGTTCCTCAACCTTGAAGCTGTCCTAGATTGTTTCTCCTCACCTTTTGCGCATAGATCATCATAGGAAGTGGGGACTTGTTGTGAAGTAGAGCTAGAAAGGGTGTGGTGAAGTGTGTGCTACAAGAGGTAAGCCTTGAACTTAGACCTCTTTCATAGTGTGTAATCATATGTGTGCTTGAATGTCTCCTTGAATATGTTTTGCTTTGGATTCTTGATTGAGCATGGTTAAAGTATAAGTATGGAGCCATTTTATGATGACTTGTATGCATGAGTTGTAGAGTGAAAGTCTCATGGTTATGCTTAAGATAATATGCCACTGTTTTGTATGCAAATGCCACTGTTTCCCTATGAATGTGCCACTGTTTTGAGGGTAAAATGCTCACTATTTCGGTTCCTCAAGATCACCATTATATGCCACTGTTTCTGCACATTATATGCCACTGTTTCTGCACATTATATGCCATTGTTTCTGCACATATATGCCACTGTTTCTGCACATTATATGCCACTGTTTCTGCACATATATGCCACTGTTTCTGCACATTATATGCCACTGTTTCTGCACATATATGCCACTGTTTCTGCACATATATGCCACTGTTTCTGCACATTATATGCCACTGTTTCTGCACATTATATGCCACTGTTTCTGCACATTATATGCCACTGTTTCTGCACATATATGCCACTGTTTCTGAACATTATATGCCACTGTTTCTGCACATTTATGCCACTGTTTTGATGATCAACAACCACTAGTTACGCCACTGTTTTAATGTCCAAAAATCACCAAGTATACCACTGTTTCAATGTGCAAATATCACCACTAATGCCACTGTTTTTAAGGTTCAAATGCCACTGTTATGTCACTGTTTTAAACGTTCAAATGCCACTGTTTGATGTCACTGTTTCTGCCACTGTTGATGTCCAAAGAGCCACTGTTTCTGTTTCAATATGGTCACTGTTTCTGCTGTATGTTCACTGTTTTCTTGCTGTAAAACGTCACTGTTTCTGTCCACTGTTTTTAAGGAAAATACCACTGTTTTCTGTTCACTGTTTTAAAAGAACAACTCACTGTTTCTGCTCACTGTTTTAAGCACAAACGTCACTGTTTTTCTGCTGTAAAAACACTGCTGTATGCTCACTGTTTTGCTGCTGTAAACACTGCTGTATGCTCATTGTTTTCCACTGTAAACACTGCTGTATGCTCACTGTTTTCCACTGTAAGACACTGCTGTATGCTCACTGTTTTTGCTGTAAATAGCCACTGTAAATGATTGGTTGTAATTGATTTAGGTGCGCCTAAGAAGTGAGATACTTCGCTGCTGTTTGGTATTATTTAAGGCACGCAAAGGTAAGTGTCAGGCGATATTGCCTAATGTGACTATTGACTACTGGTATAAAATTGTGACATGATGCTCCATATGCCGTAAAAATATTATGTTCCATTATGATGAAAGGAAACTGCCAAAAATGTGCCGTGATGGCTATATGATTATGAGGTAAAGACGTTATGTGGCAGCATAACGCATATGAAAGGTATATAAGCATGCACCTTACATCATACCGCATTTTTACGCTTTGTGTGTGAAAGCATAGCATGACATACATGTATCAAGATCATATAGGCATTGTTTTAGAATAGTTATGTACAGGACCATGTGTTTGAGCAAGCATCATATAGGCATCCCCAAGGTACCGGGGTATGGGACACTTGGCATCAGTCCGCATAGGCCCACAGTTGGAATCCACATGGAGCTCAGGTGCCAAGGGATATTTGATTCCACTGTGAAGTGCGCGCACGACAGTGCTAAAAGCGCAAAGGAAAGGCGTTATATACGCAATATACATGAATATGATGAAAAGGAAAAAGGAAAAGGAACAAGGATATGTTGAAGTGACTGTTTATGATTTTGTGCCTAGTTAATACTGTTATATTACTGGTTTTGTTGCCACACTACTGGGATTATTCTCACCCCTTCGGGGCTGCTATTTTTCCAAAATGGCAGGAGGACGTAAAAGCATCTGAAGGAGTGATGTTTTGCTGTTGATTGCTGATGCGTGGATTATCACTGTTGCTGTTTGTTTAATTGGATGACTGTAATGATTAATGTTTTGGTACTCTTGGATGACTGTAGTCTTTATCATCTCTATGTTAGCTTGAACTTTTATGAACAGCGGCTATTTTGGAAAACCTTTGTGAAAAGAATTTAAGTGCTGAACTTTTTACAGTGCACCTTACGGGTGGTGTTTTTATGAGCAAACGAACTCGGATTTTCTATTATTTTATACGCACGCGAAGCCCCAAACGTGCTCTTTCTAAATCACTTGAAATTTTTTTTTTATCGTCCAAACAGAAGTTATAAGAATTATTGAAAGGTCGTACGGATTTATACTTAGTAAAAGAATCTTTGTTAGCTCTTGTGACGTTAACGACTCTAATTCCGCTTAGCAAACGACTCTCTTGGATGCATACAAGGGAGGGCGTTACACTAATTGGTATCAGAGCAGTTTGGTCCATGGATTTGCTTGTGTTTGATTGAATTGATTGTTGTTTGTGTTTATCTGCTGATTGACTGTCTAAATGTGCTATAGTTTAAGTATGTATTAGCTAGTGTAGTTAGATAGTTAGGACCTTTCTGTGATAAGACACGGATGCATAGTTAACTTGTCCGAATTGAACCCGAGTACCTACTTGGGACTGCTGCCATGAATAACTTGCGGTGAGCCTGATCAACTCATTTCCTGATATTGTGAGTGCAGAATCATGGCAGGTGGTCGCGGTTCAACTCGGGGAAGGTCTGGCGATGCGGAAGAGGATCTTATCACTACCATTGGGGGATTGGCAACGTTTATCCAGAATATGAGCCAAGAATGGCGCGACCATAGGCAACAGAATCAGAACCCACCCCCACTGCATGAAAATGCAGAAGAAATTGCCCGTCGGAGGTTGAAAGACTTCCGCAACTTCCAACCACCTACCTTTGAGGGTGAAGACAACCCCGAGGCTGCAGCGAAGTGGTTGCAAATGATTGAGCATATTTTCAAACGCATGGCATGCCCAGAAGCGCAGAAGACTGATTACGCGTCGTACCAGCTGATGGGAGAAGCTTTAACATGGTGGACTGGTGCGAGGGCTCTGCTGAGAGCTCAGGACGTGGAACTGACGTGGGCCGTATTCAGACAAGTATTTCTGGATAAGTATTTTCCTAAGGCAATGAGAAGGATGAAGCACACTGAACTGCTGTCACTCAGGCAGGATAACATGACGGTTAATGAGTATATTGCAAAGTTTGGGCAGCTGATCGAGTACGCCAACTTTGACCGGAACATTTATGATGAAGAATGGCAGGTGGAGAAGTTCGAGAGCGGATTACATCCGGAAATTCGCAAGCTCATTTTGACAACGGCTAATCGTACACTTCCGGAACTCATCAACCAGAGTCGTCAGGCAGAAGGAATCATTAATGAGGCCAAGAACTTGAACAAGCCACCAACACAATTCCACGGAGGAAACCGTGCAGGCAGATTCTTCAGGATGGCACCTGGTAGGGGTCGAGGCAGAGGTACGCAGTTGCAGGCACGGCCTGGAAATTTTAAGAGAAACTTTACGGTGGGTCAATCGTCGACTAGACGTCAGGGCGCGACTGTTTGTGCTACATGTGGAAAGAATCACTTTGGAGTTTGTCGCAAGAACAACAATGCATGTTTCAGATGTGGCCAGCAAGGACATTTTGCTTACAAGTGCCCCCAGAACGCTGATCAACAGCCTACGCAAGCACGGGTGTTCACATTGGATGCAAATGAAGCACAGAAGTTTCCCAACCTGATCAAAGGTAATGTCACTTTAAATGGTCACCCAATTTCTGTTATCTTTGATTCTGGAGCGTCTGGCTCTTTTATGGCAAAGCATACTGCCTTTAGAATAGGCATCACCCCAACCCCGTTACCTTATGAGTTACACATCAGCACACCTACTGGAGGATCGTGCACAGCCTCAGAGATCTGCAGAGGTGTCACCTTGCAGTATGAAGGGAACACGTATACAGTTAACTTGGTGGTCCTGCCGGTATTCAACTTTGATGTGATTATCGGTATGGACTGGTTGACGGAAAACGGGATAACGTTGGACTGTCGAGCGGGGAAAGTCGTTGTTCCTGCGAAAGATGGTAATTTTCAACCTTTCTCTCTCATTTCTTTATTGCAAGTTAGAAAAGAGCTCCGCAAGGGAGCAGCAGGGTATCTTTTGTCGATTGAGGCTGAGGTCTCGGTTGACACTCAAATTCAGAATGTACCTGTAGTTAGAGAATTCGAGGAGGTATTCCCGGATGAAATACCTCGATTGCCTCCTCATAGGGAAATAGAATTTTCTATCGAACTTGTTCCTGGAGTTGGACCAATCTCCATTGCCCCGTATCGTATGGCGCCGTTGGAACTTCGCGAATTGAAGAAGCAGATAGAAGAGCTTTTGGCAAAGGAATTCATCAGACCGAGTACCTCCCCATGGGGTGCTCCAGCCATCTTGATTAAGAAGAAGGATGGAAGTTTACGTCTGTGTGTAGACTACCGCCAGCTGAACAAAGTAACGGTGAAGAATAAGTATCCGCTACCGAGGATCGACGATTTGATGGACCAGCTGAGAGGAGCCAGAGTCTTTTCCAAGATAGACTTACGATCGGGATACCATCAGATCCGGGTCAAACCGGAGGATATTCCGAAAACCGCTTTTAGGACTCGTTATGGGCACTACGAATATCAGGTGATCCCATTCGGACTTACGAATGCTCCAGCGGTATTCATGGACTACATGAACCGCATTTTCCGCCCCTTTCTTGATCAGTTTGTTATTGTGTTTATCGACGACATCCTGATTTACTCAGCTAATGAAGAGCTGCATGCGGAACATCTGAGGATTGTCTTGCAAATCTTGAAGGAGAAGCAGTTGTACGCGAAATGGTCGAAGTGGGAGTTTTGGCTTAAAGAGGTCCAGTTTTTGGGCCATGTCATTTCATCAGAAGGTATCGCGGTGGACCCCAGCAAAGTTGAAGCTGTCATGAATTGGGAACGACCCAAGACTGTCACCGAAGTAAGAAGTTTCTTAGGTCTTGCTGGATATTATCGAAGGTTTATCCAGAATTTCTCTCAGATCGTGCAACCTCTTACTCGTCTCACTCGGAAGGACAAGCCGTTTGAGTGGACTGAAGCTTGTGAAGAATGTTTCTTGGAACTAAAGAGCAGATTGACAAGTGCTCCCGTACTCACGATTCCGGATCCTACTCGAAAGTTCGAAGTATACTGCGATGCGTCGCTGAAAGGACTTGGATGCGTGTTGATGCAGGATCGTATGGCGGTAGCTTACGCATCTCGACAACTTAAGCCTCACGAAGAAAATTATCCTACGCACGATTTGGAGTTAGCAGCTATAGTGTTCGCACTTAAAATCTGGAGGCACCACTTGTATGGTTCGCAGTTTGACGTGTTCAGCGATCATAAGAGTTTGAAGTACTTGTTCGATCAGAAGGAGTTGAATATGCGGCAACGACGGTGGATGGAATTTCTGAAGGACTATGATTTTGAACTTAAATACCACCCAGGAAAGGCAAACGTGGTAGCTGACGCCCTGAGTAGGAAGACACTGCACACTGCAACTCTGATGATGGAAGAGCTGAAATTGTTTGAGGCCTTTCGAGACTTGAACTTATCGGTAGACGAGAGAGGGAATAGCATAAGATTGGGAAATATAAAGGTGGAGAATGAATTGATCAGTAGAATTAAGGAAGCTCAGAAAGATGAAGAGTTAGTCCGTGATTTGGTTGGCAACCAAGATGTTGTAAAGGATGAGAATGATGTTTGGAGATTTCAAGGACGGCTGGTTGTGCCGGATGAAAAGTTGAAACAAGAAGCTTTACAGGAGGCTCACAAGGGTAAGTATGCAGTTCATCCTGGATCTACGAAGATGTACCATGATTTGAAGACCTCGTTTTGGTGGCCGGGTATGAAGCGCGATATTGCGGAGTATGTATCTCGGTGCTTAACTTGTCAGAAGGTGAAGTACGAACATCAGAAACCGTCGGGACTCCTTCAACCTTTGGAGATTCCCGAATGGAAGTGGGACAGTATTGCGATAGATTTTGTAGTTGGACTTCCTCGGACGCGAGAAGGATATGATTCTATCTGGGTGATTATTGATCGTTTAACGAAGTCAGCTCATTTCTTACGTGTTAGAACCACGTATGATACAGAGAGGCTTGCCAGAATTTATCTGCAGGAGATTGTGAAGCTGCACGGAGTTCCTACGAGTATTGTCAGTGATCGTGATCCCAAGTTTACGTCTAAGTTCTGGGAATCTTTTCAAAGAGCATTAGGGACCCATTTGAGGTTGAGTACTGCTTATCATCCGCAGACCGATGGACAGACGGAACGCACCATTCAAGCATTAGAGGACATGTTGCGAGCATGCGTTTTGGAGTTAGGAGGCAGCTGGGATAATTATCTTTCTTTGATTGAATTCGCTTACAACAACAGTTACCACTCCAGTATTCAGATGGCACCATACGAAGCTTTGTATGGGAGAAAATGCAGATCCCCTTTATGTTGGACTGAAGTGGGTGAGCGAAGTATGTTAGGACCCGATCTAATTCAAGAGACATCCGAACAGGTAAAGAAGATTCGAGAAAATATGCAGAGGGCTCAGGCCAGACAGAAGAGTTATTACGACAAGCGTCATAAGCCTCTATCTTTCGAAGTCGGAGACCATGTATTTTTGAGAATCACACCTACATCGGGACTCGGAAGGAGAATGGGAGTAAAGAAGTTAAGTCCACGGTACTTAGGACCGTATCTGATTATGGACCGGATTGGAGAGTCTGCATATCGGTTGGCTTTACCACCCAATCTGTCAGGAATTCACAATGTATTTCATGTGTCACAGCTACGGAGGTATCTCTCTGATCCATCTCACATATTACAGCCGGAAGAAGTGGAACTAAAGGAAAATCTGACGTATCAAGTGCAACCGTTGCAAATCTTTGAAAGATCCGTCAAGCGACTCCGTTCTAAGGAGATTCCGTTGGTGAAAGTATTATGGAACAACAGATCAGCAACTGAAGCCACTTGGGAGCGCGAGGACGACATTCAGAAACGCTATCCAGAACTGTTTAGCTCTTAAGTAAGTTTATTTTGCGGACAAAATTCCTTTTTGGTGGGGAGAGTGTAACATCCCGCATAATTAGTAATATACATAAGTACTATATGTAGAATTCGGATGTATGGTTTAGGTGGGATGGCTTGCGAATTGTGTGACCTTTATCCTTGGACAAGACTAAGGTAATTAATTAAATTAAATCATAGGAGGGTACATATGTAGACATGTGAATTTATTAAAATCATATGAGTAATGTGAGTGTATGTTAGAAGGCTTTAGTGTTTATTGGACTTTGGAAGTGGGCTAGTGTGTGTGTGGACTTGTCACTATTGGACTTGTGTGATTGGGTTCTTTGTGTGTGTGGCCAATGGCTCAAGGATGGCTTTTGGACCTACCTTGTTTCAGCCCAAAGTTGTGACCATTCATAATTCCCTAAGCCTTGTCCAACAAGGTGTCTTGTGTGTCTAGAAACTTTCACATGGCAAGTGTAATTTCCACTCATTCTTGCACAAAAGGACCTAGAAAAAATCTGCCAACTTCTTCCTTGTTTGACCGCCACATCACCTAGCTTGTGCACCATTTGGATTCAACTTCTTTGCATGAAAGACACATGCACTCCTTAGCACCATTTTGGGCTGCATACACCTCATTTAGGCGCACATGTAGAGAGTCTTGGATCAGATTTCTTGTGTCACAAAACTGCCTAACTTGTTAACTTGGAGAACCACTTACACCTTCCATCATGAGACTGCCATGTGCAGATTTTTGCATGCTTTTGGCAGTCCATCATGAGCCAAACCTGCCCTTGCTTCCTCATACATCATAAGTAGGGTCTTGGGGCTGCATCTTCATCATTTTATGCGCACAAGACAGCCCCAAAATCAGAGTTTAGGCTGCCACAAGTCAGTGCTCATGATGCACCTCCCTTCCCCTCCATCTTGTGTGCGCCTAGCTTGCTTGATGTGTGAAAAATTCTGACTTAGGACAGCTTTCAAATCTGAACATATCTTTCCTCACTCCTTGCATGTGCATAGAGTACTTTAGAAACAACCTTATGTGCAGCCCCACTTCTTCAAGCAACCAGAATTTGCATGATGTCTAATCATTGCAACCTTCCCCTCACTTCTCCTTAAGTATGCGCACACTAGAGAGCCTCCTCACCTTACACAAGTGCAGCCAAGTCCTTCCTCATTCCCTCACTCTCCTAGCCGAACCTACAAGCATTCTTGGAGCAAGAAAGACCAAGCCAACTCCCTCCTTCCCTCACCATCAAACCGTGGCCTAGACACAAGTGAAGTGTGAGTTTCTCCTCTTTTCCCTCTCACTGTCCAGCCTTGTTCCTCAACCTTGAAGCTGTCCTAGATTGTTTCTCCTCACCTTTTGCGCATAGATCATCATAGGAAGTGGGGACTTGTTGTGAAGTAGAGCTAGAAAGGGTGTGGTGAAGTGTGTGCTACAAGAGGTAAGCCTTGAACTTAGACCTCTTTCATAGTGTGTAATCATATGTGTGCTTGAATGTCTCCTTGAATATGTTTTGCTTTGGATTCTTGATTGAGCATGGTTAAAGTATAAGTATGGAGCCATTTTATGATGACTTGTATGCATGAGTTGTAGAGTGAAAGTCTCATGGTTATGCTTAAGATAATATGCCACTGTTTTGTATGCAAATGCCACTGTTTCCCTATGAATGTGCCACTGTTTTGAGGGTAAAATGCCCACTGTTTCTGTTCCTCAAGATCACCATTTTCATGCCACTGTTTCTGCACATTATATGCCACTGTTTCTGCACATTATATGCCACTGTTTCTGCACATATATGCCACTGTTTCTGCACATTATATGCCACTGTTTCTGCACATATATGCCACTGTTTCTGCACATTATATGCCACTGTTTCTGCACATTATATGCCACTGTTTCTGCACATATATGCCACTGTTTCTGCACATTATATGCCACTGTTTCTGCACATTATATGCCACTGTTTCTGCACATTATATGCCACTGTTTCTGCACATATATGCCACTATTTCTGCACATTATATGCCACTGTTTCTGCACATTTATGCCACTGTTTTGATGATCAACAACCACTAGTTACGCCACTGTTTTAATGTCCAAAAATCACCAAGTATACCACTGTTTCAATGTGCAAATATCACCACTAATGCCACTGTTTTTAAGGTTCAAATGCCACTGTTATGTCACTGTTTTAAACGTTCAAATGCCACTGTTTGATGTCACTGTTTCTGCCACTGTTGATGTCCAAAGAGCCACTGTTTCTGTTTCAATATGGTCACTGTTTCTGCTGTATGTTCACTGTTTTCTTGCTGTAAAACGTCACTGTTTCTGTCCACTGTTTTTAAGGAAAATACCACTATTTTCTGTTCACTGTTTTAAAGAACAACTCACTGTTTCTGCTCACTGTTTTAAGCACAAACGTCACTGTTTTCTGCTGTAAAAACGCTGCTGTATGCTCACTGTTTTGCTGCTGTAAAACACTGCTGTATGCTCATTGTTTTCCACTGTAAGACACTGCTGTATGCTCACTGTTTTCCACTGTAAGACACTGCTGTATGCTCACTGTTTCTGCTGTAAATAGCCACTGTAAATGATTGGTTGTAATTGATTTAGGTGCGCCTAAGAAGTGAGATACTTCGCTGCTGTTTGGTATTATTTAAGGCACGCAAAGGTAAGTGTCAGGCGATATTGCCTAATGTGACTATTGACTACTGGTATAAAATTGTGACATGATGCTCCATATGCCGTAAAAATGTGCCGTGATGGCTATATGATTATGAGGTAAAGACGTTATGTGGCAGCATAACGCATATGAAAGGTATATAAGCATGCACCTTACATCATACCGCATTTTTACGCTTTGTGTGTGAAAGCATAGCATGACATACATGTATCAAGATCATATAGGCATTGTTTTAGAATAGTTATGTACAGGACCATGTGTTTGAGCAAGCATCATATAGGCATCCCCAAGGTACCGGGGTATGGGACACTTGGCATCAGTCCGCATAGGCCCACAGTTGGAATCCACATGGAGCTCAGGTGCCAAGGGATATTTGATTCCACTGTGAAGTGCGCGCACGACAGTGCTAAAAGCGCAAAGGAAAGGCGTTATATACGCAATACATGAATATGATGAAAAGGAAAAAGGAAAAGGAACAAGGATATGTTGAAGTGACTGTTTATGATTTTGTGCCTAATTAATACTGTTATATTACTGGTTTTGTTGCCACACTACTGGGATTATTCTCACCCCTTCGGGGCTGCTATTTTTCCAAAATGGCAGGAGGACGTAAAAGCATCTGAAGGAGTGATGTTTTGCTGTTGATTGTTGATGCGTGGATTATCACTGTTGCTGTTTGTTTAATTGGATGACTGTAATGATTAATGTTTTGGTACTCTTGGATGACTGTAGTCTTTATCATCTCTATGTTAGCTTGAACTTTTATGAACAACGGCTATTTTGGAAAACCTTTGTGAAAAGAATTTAAGTGCTGAAATTTTTACAGTGCACCTTACGGGTGGTGCTTTTATGAGCAAACGAACTCGGATTTTCTATTATTTTATACGCACGCGAAGCCCCAAACGTGCTCTTTCTAAATCACTTGAATTTTTTTTTTTTATCGTCCAAACAGAAGTTATAAGAATTATTGAAAGGTCGTACGGATTTATACTTAGTAAAAGAATCTTTGTTAGCTCTTGTGACGTTAACGACTCTAATTCCGCTTAGCAAACGACTCTCTTGGATGCATACAAGGGAGGGCGTTACAACAGTTAACTTAATCAGCTCAATTAAAGAAGGGCATTCTACAACTAGGGAATCAAGATGCAACTTTAGCTGAGCAGAAAGTGATTTCGCAACAACTAGCAAGTATGAATGCTAAGTTGGATAAAATGTGAATATCCATAACTCAAGTTAATTCAATTAACTGTGAGTACTGTAAGGAGGAGCATGAATCCAATGAGTGTCCAACACTCATGGGAGCTAAACCATTCCAAGTTAATGGAGTGTGGTATGATCCAAGGCCACCACAAAACACTCAAGGTTATCAGAGGAACCAGAATAGTGGCTAGGGAAACAATTTTCAGAGGAGGAATCAAGGGGGAGGCTTGGATTATAAATCCAATAATTTCCCACAACCTCATCCTCTTCCACAAAAGGAGCCATGTGATCTAGAGAAAGCTATGCTGTAGCTTTCTAAGACTACAAATGATCACATGGAAAGTACAAGTGCTTTCATGAAGGAGACCAGAGCATATCACAAGAATCAAGACGCCTCCATTTGGAATTTGGAGACCCAGATAGGGAAGCTATGCAGACAGTTAGCTGAATGAACTCCAGGGCAATTTCCTGGAGATACTATTACAAATCCAAAAGAAGAATGCGATAAAATATTTGTTTATATGCTATTACTATATCTTCACTTGTTTCTGATTTTTCTTGTTTTATACACAACTTTCAGGTATAAAAATTGATATTGCCTAAGTTTAAGTATAAAAATTGATATTTTTTATACTGTTATAAATTATCCTTCTTTTACGTTTATATTTTGGGGGGAGTTTTTTTTATGGGTTATATTAATCTCTTGTTGCTGCAGAAAATTATCTCCAGCTCACACACATATTTTTCAGGATACAGAATCTTATCCTGAAAATCATGTGACTGTTGTACGAAACAGTGTCTTTGCGTAGCTAAAATTTTTCCTTTCACGTTAAATTTTTTCTTTGCGTAGCTAAACTTTTCTGTTATAACATACGACTAGTAGTAACCAAGCAATGAATTTAATGCAAAAGCTGTTCATAAAAAGAGGAAATTGATAGTTACAACTACCAAGGAAGCCTTTGAATTTTGGGGACTAAGCACCGTCAACATGGATTCACATAAATGAGGCAATCCATAATTCATTTCAATTCAGGAATTTAAAGATTTAATTTTGAATCCGTCCCCTCTCGTGGATATCTATTATTTATAAAATAAATAAAAAAAATCATAATTTGCAGATGGCTACACTTAGGGATGTAAATGGGATGGGCCGGGCTGAGTTTTGGCTTTGGCGGCCCAAGCCTACGTAAAAATATATTGAGCCTATCTGGCCTATCAGCCTATCAAACGCTTAGTTTGTAAGCCAAGTCCGGCCTATTGTTAAAAAATAAAAAGCATACCATAGCCTATGAGGCCTTTTAGGCCTACGAAGTTGTAAATTAAACTAAAATAAAAAAAATATCTCATTCATTATAAAATAATGTTCAACCAAGATCCAAATTATAAAAATTCTCAAATGTTTTTTAACAAGAACACACAAACTTTTAAATAATATTCATGACAACAATCAACAAAGATCCAAATTATAAAAATTCTCAAATGTTTTTTAACAAGAATGCACACATTTTTAAATAATATTCATGACAACAAAGATTTTTTTTTTTTTGCAGCTTTGACAATCTTCTAATGAGTCTTCTTCTGTTTCTCCTACTTTGATACACTTCCGATTTTTGAATATATATTAAATATAATAATTTTTTTTTATATAAACAGGCCGGCCTACAGGCTTTGTAGGCTGGGCTTTGTGTTGTTGGCCTACGGCCTATTTATTTAAAAGGCTTTCCCATAAGCCTAGGCCCACTCTAATTATTAAATAGGTCGGGCCGGGCCGGGCCTAACATAGGCTAGGTTGTAGACCCCTGTAGGCCGGCCTAGCCCATTTACATCCCTAGCTACACTAGACTCAGGGGTGTTTACGGTCTAAATTGGATTGGTTTTGAAATAAAAAAATCATTTGATCCCATCCATGCGGTTTGACCATGTAATCATCCACTTGGTTTGGATTTTTTTCAAATCCGATCCGATCCATTCCAAAAAATTCCGGTTTGAATTGGATCGGTTTTCTATTTTTTGAAAATCCTAAAATTAGTTTCATGATTATTGTGAAAAATAACATTTTTTGTGTGTATATATATATATATATATATATATATATATATTGGCTTTGTAATTTATTTATTTTTTGAGATACAAAAGTATCAGCAAATGATAATATATTTTTTTTTGCAATTAGATATGAAGCTCTACAGATATGAAATTTTGTTGATGAGATGTAACTAGGATTTTTCTTGTGTTTAGTTAATGGGTTAATGGGTCTTGGGTTTAGAAATCTTTGGGCTATGATTGGAGAAAGACCCAAGTAGATAAAAGGAAATTAATATATTGGATCGGTTTATCCAATTAAAATTTGTGGCTTTTTTTCAATTTTTGGTTTATTCGATTATCAATTTTTCGGTTTGGTACCACAGTTTGAATTGGTTTGGATCGGTTGATGAACACCCTAGTTAAACTAATGAATACAAGAGTGATTGTTTGAATTTGAGAAACATTCTTTGCCATGAACTTTGGCCTTTAATACCTTGGTCGAACTTGCGAAAATAATGCGTCTATCTTAAATAAATAAATAAATATGAAAATGGATTTTAATAATATTTTTAGAAGGGGGTTTAATAATTCTTTTATTTGTTAAATATGTACATATATTTTATCATAATTTTAATTGTGAATTATTTAATTAAAAATTGTAATTCACATTTTTTCTCTGGTAAAAGAAAAGCCAAATTCTTTATGTTCACTGTTATTACTAAATTAAGAGATATGTTATTCTAGTTATCTTTATTTTGCTTACTTCTCTCAATATCGTTAGATTACAATCACATCCAACGGTGAAGATTTATGATATAAGATAAGGGAAAAATGTTTCTGCAATTAATGCAGATAAGTTATCTGTATTTATTCCCAAAACGACGTCGTTTTGGTATTGAAATCTTAAAAAATTATAAATATAAAGACTATTATAACCATGAAATAAATTAAAATTACAAAAATACCATGATTTCCACTCCAAAATGACATCGTATTAGGCTTACTGCAGATAACTTATCTGGAGTAACTGCTGAAAAAGCGAACCCATAAAATAAACTCTTTTATCCCTTTCTCTCTACCACAGTCTCTCACTCTTTCTCTCTCCTCCCCTTTCTCTCTCTTTAATGACACTTCAGCATAAAAAAAAGTGCAAGCTTTTTCTCAATTCATCCAACCCAGCCATTATTATAAGCATTTACATAAAAAAAATTGAAATGAGGTGTCAAGAATAAACAAACCCAGATGCCCTATATTATGGAACCAGGTAGGCCTGTTGTTGCTGGTAACGTAGAGAGAACAGAGATTCTTCCCCACTTCAAGGTGAAAAATAAGATAGAAAGAAAGAGATAAGTTGATTCGATTTCAAATTTCAATAGCAAAGTAAAAATGTTACGGTAATCATGGATTAATTCAAAAGAAATGATTATTCATGGTTTTCATTTTTTTTTATATTTTTGTGATTTCTGTCGTGTTCAATTATATCAGATTCAAGGAATTTTGAAACGTATACTAATCCAATAGAACTATCATGCCATTAATCATTGCATGGATTTATATTCAAATATAAATTCAAGTTGTAAATTACGCAAATCCATAGAAAGAAAGGAGAGGAGAGAGAAAGAGTGTGAGGGGCAGTGAGGAGAAAGAAAGGAAAAAATTGTTAATTTTATTTTGTAAATCTCCAACATTGGATGAAATTGTAATCTAATGGTGTTGAGTGAGGTAGGCAAAATAACAGTAGACATAATAACTTATCCCCTAAACTAATATGTGAAAAAAGTAACAGAAGAAGAAGACAACGAAATCCGAATTGATTCACAACAATCCTCTAATTTCAAATAAAATTATTTTTTACAATTCCAAAACAACGTCGTTTTGGGGTGTTTGAGAAAAGAATACAAGGTATTTTAGTAATTTTTCTTTTATTTTATATGATGAATTTTATTAAAATACTGGTATTTTTTTCCTAAACCCCCCAAAACGATATTATTTTGGAGTTATAGAAGATAATTTTATGGCATATTGTTAAATAAATGTTAATCCCTATATATATTTTAATTTATGTTGCGCGGATAGGTCGAATTTTGTGATGTATTTGTATTATATTAGTTCCTGTTATGGATCTATACCATATACCCGCATTATATAAAGCCCAATAATGGGCAATGGAAGGAAGAAATTAATATAATATAAGGAAAGTGTTAATCTCATATACTAATCTTAATATGACAACAAAACAATGAACCTGGACATGGACTTTTACGAGGGGAAGGAAAGGAAAGGGAGGGTTTTAGTAAGTCCTTCCCTTGTTTGTGAGTTTAAAAAAATGAGAGGAAGATATTGGGGATTTTTTACTAAACCCTCCAAAACCATCCTTCTTCTTAAGATTAAAGTTCCCCAAATTTGGGGGGTTTGAGGGGGAAATATTAAAAATTACTTATCTACCCTTAGCATTACAATGTGAATCATTTTTAAATGTGACATTATTAGAAAAGTCTCAAATATCAACAGGATTTATCGACAAAAAATATTTCATCAAAAATAATGATGAAATTTTTTGATGAAAATCATATACATCAAAAAATTTCTGTCAAAACTAAAGACGAAATTAGAGACGAAACCAGATTTTGCCATAATCACTGACATAAATTTTTTACGAAAAAAATTAAGTCAAAACTATTGATAGAATCTAAATTCCGTCGAAATTTTCAACGAAAATATCTTTATCCAAAATTTTAACGAAAAACATTTCCATTGAAAAAGTTTCGATGTAAAACAATTACGTCAATTTTTTTTAGGGAAAAAACTTCCATCAAAAAATTTTGCAAAAATTTTAACAAAAGATATTTCCATCAAAATTCGTGACTAAAAACATTTCTGTAAAAAAACTTAACGAAATTTTTTTTTGTCAAAATTCTTTACGGAATCTAAATTTCGTCAAAACTTCTTCCCTCAAAATATTTCACAAAAAAAAATATTCATTGAAGTTTTTGACTAAAAATATTCCATCAAAATTTTCCACGAAACACATTTCTATCAAAAAATTTTGACAGAAAATGTTTTACATAAATTCTTTATAGAGTTTAAATTCCGTCAAATGTTTTTCAACGGAAAGATTTTTATTAAACTTTTTGACAAAAATAATTTTCGTCGAAATTCTAACGAAACACATTTCTATCAAAAAATTTCGACGAAAAGTGTAAGTAGATTTTGTTTTGGTAAGAAACAATTTTGGTACAAAAATCTCAACTGAACACATTTCTGTCCAAAATTTTAGACAAAAATTATTTTCGTAAAAAATTTGACGAAAAATATTTCAATAAAAAATTTTAACGGAAAAAATTTTCTGTCAAAATTCTTTATAGAATCTAAATTTTGTCGAAAGTTTCAAATGAAACATTTCCCT